>VUQH01042627.1:0-13212 GCA_015106775.1 Etroplus canarensis | reverse complement strand
TGGGACAGCTTCATGCTGAGAAAGAGAACAACAGATGCAATGTTTGCTTTGAGAGTGTTGATGGAGAAGTATAGAGAAGGTCAGAAGGAGTTGCACTGTGTCTTTGTGGATCTAGAGAAAGCACACCTTCCCACTGTCTCACTGTCCTCATACATGTCCTGCACCACCTTCACATACTTCTCTGCCACTCCTGACTTCCTCATACAATTCCACAGTTCCTCTCTTGGCATCCTATCATATGCTTTCTCAAGATCTACTGTTCAAACACTTGTGACTACATTGTGCCAACTGTAAAATTTCTACAAAAACAACTTGTACTCAAAATCTCTTTGAAAGCTTTCCCAGAAGAGTGGAAGTTTTTATAGCAGGAAAAGGGAGACAAACTCCATACTAATGTCTACAGGTTTAGAATGTGAAGTCAAAAATGTGATGTGTATGTGGCCTGATACTTTTTCAGTACAGTATATGTAACAAATTCCAGTCTGGTTTCCATCTAAATCCCAGCACTAGCTCAGCACAACTCCAAAATTACTAATACATTCTTATATGGTCTGATGATGATAAATATTTCATTTTAATTCTGATGGGCCTGTCTGCAGCCTTTGACACTATTGATAAGGTCAGCAGATTATTAGCCTGTATTGGCATCTCTGGCACTGTTCTTAAATAATTTTCATTTTACTTATCTGACAGACACTTTAGATTTTATATTAATAACTTTATGTGTCATGCACTCCTTGTATGTGGGGGCCCTTGAGGCTCTAATCCCTTATGATGGTCATGAATGGTGGAGCAGCAGAAGCATGCAGTGGCCAGTCTGGAACCAAAAATTGTGCCTTTACTGTTTAAATAAAATATGTGCAATATCAGCTGGGTAAAAACTATGTAATAACCATCCAACCTCTGATATATGAACATAGTCACTCCTCCTGTGGCTGTTATAACTGTATAAATGTCTCAACTCACTGTACATGGTGTTTGTTACAGTCTTACCTTCTTAACTAAACAGCTGTTTCTATTAACCCTAGTCCTACCAGCTATACGACCAGCTAGACGACTGACAGTGAATGGCAACACCGGAAGTGAATAATATATTGACGACCACCAACACAAATCTTACCTGGGACATCAATATATTGAGGTCTGGCAGTACAAGGGTTAATATTTGTTATATATGTTTACAAAGTGGGTGCTTGTAATGTGAAAATTTCCCCCCTGGGATTAATAAAGTATGTGTGATTCTGGTTCTTTAGGCTGTTATTTCTGTCTCTTTTCATGGGAACATCAGATAAGTTCATGTCTACCGTTGCCAAACACTTCTACAGTACACAGATCATCCAAGGACTGAGCTGCAGGATGATCTACTGGAGACACTCCGTGTTCTCTGATCAGGCCTCCAGGCCTCGACATCGTCTGATGCTGGTGGCCTGGGAGGGACCATCATAAGTAGTGTGTAAGGAAACAGAAGTGCAGGAAACGGGCAGGGGTCCGTGTTAGACTAAGAGCTAATCCCAGCCCTCCAACGTCTCTCTGGAAAATAAACTGGACTTCCTCCGACTTCAGCGGACTACAGCAGGAGCCATTTCTGCTCTTTAGGCCTGGTTGGAGCACACTGACTGGCGTATGTTTCAGAAGACTACAACTGATGGCAACAGCACCACTTCGGAGGAGTACATTTCATCAGGGACCAGCTACATCAGTAAGTCGATTGATCACCTCCCCTAAAAACCAGAAGCTGCTGAGGTAGGTGAGCCGCTGAGGACCCAAGACTCCGTCTCAGAGCAGGTGACAAAGCAGCCCCGAAAACAGCGAGGGAGAAACTATTTCAGGCCATCAGAGCAGCAAAATGTCTACAGCCACTTCACTGTAACAGGCTGTGCACAGCTGATTTTTCATTTTTAATAAATTTGCAAACATTTCAAGAAAAAACTTGATTCACATTGTCATTATGGGGTGTTGTGTGTTGGAGTTTGAGGTAAAGAATGAATTTAATCCATTTTGGAATAAGGCTGTAACACAACAAAATGTGGAAAAAGTGAAGCGCTGTGAATACTTTCCAGATGCATTGTAGGTCTACTACAGTGTGATTGTCTGAACGAATTAGGATGGATCTTCTCGACCATTTGTGTCCCCACAGGTGATTTGTGGTTATTGATAAGGATCCAGCACAAGGCTTCAGAAGGTGTGTTAAAGAGTAGAAACAGATTTGTGATGATTCTGTTTTTCCCGGATCTTTCCTAATTGCGGTCCATGCTGATGTGAAAAATGAGAAAACTGGTTAGAAGGGGCCAATCATGAAACCTTTTTTAACTTTGATGAGCAGACTGCTGTATCTTGAGAGCTGACTGGAAGTTACTGCATGTGAATGCGACTGATGGCTGTGCAACGATTCCTGGGTGGAAGTCTTCTGAAACTCCTTTTTTGTGAAAGCTGACAAAATCTAGGTTTGTGTGATTTTTTTTTTCAGGGCTTCTTTCAGTGCTGAAAAATGATTTGGTTTTGATACATATGTGGCTAGTCATTGTTTAGTGGGGTTGTGAGGGTAAGATGGGCAGGAAAGGCCACCACTACACAAAGAGCAGAAGTGCAGGGGGCAACACTGAGACATAATGCAACTAGTCATTGAAGTTATTGTAAATGGTGCAGCCTCCTTGGTACATGAACATTCTACCCCTCCTGTCTATATGTTTTGGCAAGGTTATGCTAGTATAAGACAATGTGGCTTCAGGGTTTTTGGGTTTTGGAGGAACAGCTGGAGATAAGCGAGCAATAGCAGAAGTACAGCTTTTGCATCATGAGCTGTTTTGAGCTGGGATGAGACAAGCCATAGCAGGATGAGAATGCTGCAGCAAAGTGCAGAATGGGTGCTGAAGATGAGGCGGTGATGTTCCTGATCAAGACTTCCCAGTAGGTGTCCTCATTAAACTGCTGCAGGCCATCAGATGCTTCAGAGGTGAACTGAACGTGGTACTGATAAAAGCTAATGCTGCTGACGGGGAGAGTCAGATTGAGTATGATGGCCGTGTAGTTTTCCAATTCCTGCCTTCAAGAGGGAAACGAGGAGCGAGGAGGATATTTCTGTAGGAGGACAGAGAAACTGGCATCCCAGTGCCAGATATGTGGAGGAGTGTTGTAAAGAAGGAACAGCAGAGCGTGGAGGTTGCATCTCAGTGCTAGCAGCACAAGTTGAAATAGAGGTAATAGGCTGTTCAGAAGAATAGTGGATACAATTCTGCAGAGCTGGCAACCCAGCGGAAGAGAGAAGGCTTCCTCTTTCTCTGAGCTTGTCTGGGCTGTTAGTAACTGGCTGGAGAACATGCAGTGATGGTCTCCACCTTTGCCTGGAAGAAGATTCTTTTGTTTATTCACTTCAGGTTTTGAGCTTTGAGAAGCTAAAAGAAGTCAGAATAACCTAGCTTTGTTGTCAGAGTGATGCCAACTAATGCCTCTCTCTTTCAGGCCCTGCTGTATTCAGTCTATGGTCCATTTCTAGATTCTTACCAGACATTTATTTTTGGGAGACCTGACACCATGTGGAAATGTTGCTTCTGAGCGCAGCGTCGAGTTTTTGGAGATGTGCTTAGCTAGTGAGCTGGCCTCAGAGGGAGTAGGAGTGGAGCTGGTTTTGTGTGTAACGTCTGCTGGTGGAGGATCTTCCTCGATTGGCACCTCTGAGGTTGGAGTGTATAGGTGGAGTTTATAAAGTATGCTTCTGCTCCTCAAACTTATTTTCATGTATGCCACTTATCTTATGGCATCGCACCAGTCCCTAGCAATTCCATAAAAGACATTTCAAAGAGTTGCAAGAAGCTCATCATTAGCGAGAGGGTTTAAAGCAAAGTTATCGTGACACTGCTCCAGTTAGCTTTGTGGGTCACTGAGGTCCTGTTCTCCCGAAATATGGAAATTATAGTTTTTAGCATCCTGTAATGGACAAAGATTACAGGTGAAGATATTGGTTCAGACAGACTGATTGGCAAAGGTTGCTTTGTCAGTTGAAGACAGAAATGTTCCTTCACCACTCAAGGCCTTTCAGGGGAGTCGGCCAGGCTGGCAGTCTGTACTGCTGTGGTGGAAAGGTTGGATGAGGTGAGGGGAGGATGTGAGTTTTTTTACTGCTTTGACATCTTCTATTTTCTCTTGTGTGGCTGGAGGCTACACGCATTCATTTCCTCTTGCAGCTGGGTGATTGTGCCTCCACGTGTCTCTTTCAGTATCTTTGAATGAAGCTGTTGTGTTCACCATTTGATAATGTCTACAGTAAGCTAGACAGGCCAGTGCAGGCCAATAACTGGTTCAGCTATTCATTACTCATACTGAAGATCAAAAGGAAAAAGTTGCAACAAAATCAATTCTAAAAAGTCAGGCAAAAAAAAAAAGTTTTTACAGTATTTAATCTATTGTCTCAGGCAGTGTCCCTGTAGTTTACACATTCACCTTACAAGAGAAAGGGCCCTGGTTTGATTCCAGGTGGGAACACAAGCTCCATTCACCATGGAGGGTCGCGTCATGCATATGAGTTCAAAAACCAAAAACTAAGTTGTTCAGTAAAACGGAGTTTTAACTGTTAAATTACACAGATTTGTTTGCTGCTGTCTTACTTGCCTGATCTGCTGCAAATTAAAACATTCCTATATTAATTATTTATTATTTGATTCATTTGAACAAACAAACGTGGGTTTCAAAGCGCCCTGCAGAGCTTTAAAGCTACAGTGTTTCAAAGTAGGCCTAAAAATGTTAATATTTCCATTTTAATGGTAATAAAAACATGTAATGAATATCTAGCAATTTTAGTAAATGTATTTCTAAGATTCCATAAATTCAACAAAAACATGGCCGGTTGTAAACAATCATAAATAACCTACCTACCTAACCTACTTTATACTTCATGGGATGTGACATATTAATTAAGATAAAATGCATACTTTATTTATCCTAAAGAAAATCTTTTGCTACATTAGGTGGAAAATAAAGTTAAACACACCAGGTAATAAATGGCTGAAGTAAGTTGGCATCATAAGGATCAAATATGTTTTGTGGCTCCAAACAGCTTTTCTGGGTGTAGAGCTGCTTAAAAATGACTCTTTGGACAGTGATGGATCCTGACCCTGGGTCTGGACTGGATCCTCGGTGCCCTGCAGTGACCCCGGGTCTGGACTGGATCCCAGCACTGAATCATTTCCACTGTAATATCACAAAATGCAGAATGTAAAACCATCCATTTAAAGGCTCCCAAAGTATCAAATAACTATTGTTGGCTTATTTAGAAGTGTTAATATGACCCACAGGGTGAAATGAATTTCACATTAAACTGTGATCCCATCACTTATGAAAAGAACTGGACAAATATTCCTTCTGGAAAAAGCCAGCTCTGAATCAGCTCTGGTTGGATCAGATGGTAGAATGGTGAGTTTCTCCACTGTCCTGCCAATAATTTCAGCTGTGAATGTCTGTCATTATAAAGGGGTTAGCCCCATCTGCCACTGTCACTGACAGTTTTAAGCTTGGTTGCTTTGGTGCTGCTCAGGCATTTCCTGCTGACTTCTGCTTCAGTGACACTTTTCTGTCACCAACTGCCACTCTGAGTTACAGCACCATGACTGATGCAGTGGCTTCCTCCCCTCTCACAGCTCTGTTAGCCCACTTAACAAACCCACATCTCTTCGGCACGCCTGTCTTGCAGAATGAATGAAGTCTCTGCATGCAGAGTGTGCTATGGAGGGACAGGATGGAGACTGATCATTAGCACATCTGCCCCTGTTAACAAGTGGCTCAGAGAGGGTGTGTTCAGACAGCACTGGAAGCAGGACTCACTCTTTGCCACACTAACTGTATGTGACGTGAGAAATTCAACACACCTGCTAGGCCCTGTTCCAAAAGCAGGTTTAATGACAGCTCTGTTTAACTTCCACTCTGCGAACACGTGACAGGTAGCAGGACAGACTCAGTGAAGCTCACCTGAGCCTCTTTGGCTCCTCCCCCCCTCCTGTCCAGGAGTTCAGTCACTTCCCCTGCACTAAAGGTCACCTCCTGCTCCACAGGTTGTGGCTGAAATGACCAAGATTATATAGTTTAAAGCAGCTGCAGACAGTCTGACTGGAGTCTGACCACATTTACAAATATGATGACGAATCATTAAATGATGCCAAGCAACATTTTGAAAAGTATAATGTGTGAAAATTCCGATTTTGCGCCTGTCTATATGACAGTCCATCATAACCTGTTTGATCTTCAGTTTCTGTACAGCTGAAGTAAAATGAGGCAGGATTCCAGCATACAAACATTTAAAAAGGCTAAAATACACTGTATAAAAAAGATTGTTATACACTCTATGATCACATCTGAGTGGACTGCTGATTAAAACGACTCTCTCCTCCCCTCCTGTTCTTTAAAAAGAACTTGTTGTGTACTTCAGCTCAGAGGAGGTTCTGCTCTGTTGAGTCAGGATGAACATACTCTGATTTGACTGATCAAACTCTTGTAAGCATTTTTAATAGAACTAGGAATGGTCATGGTCCCCCCTGTCCTCCTGGTGTGGATCCACCCGTCTCTCTCTGTCTCTCCTCTGTCGGGCTGGGCGGGGTTTCATTAACCTTTCACCCTTACAGCTGTGCGAGCCAGCCGTGCCTCCTCTCACAGTGGCTCGCCATCAGCTGGTTTGCTGTCGCAGCTTTTTAACCCGCAGAGGAGCATCTGGTCATCGCTGAATCGTTGCTTATGCTCGCGTAATCCGTTGGTAGCTCTCTCAGGTTTAGCATGCTGTTTATTCATGTCTGCCTGCCTAGTTGCCTCGACCTGACCACTGTTCTCTTCTTCCCTCTCAGACCCACGTTATCTCTGGATCTCGGAAGCTCTCAGGAAACAACCCCCGTCTTGGAAAGGAAGCTACTAGCCCGCCCAGCCTGGCCTCACTCGCCCTGCACCATTCACATTCGCAATTTTCTGCCTGCAATTGTTCAATAAACCTTGTTAACACTGTTTCTGCATCAGATCCCTCCTCTTTGACCATGACAGGAATGGTTAGACTCATAGTTAGACTCTTGTTGAACCTGCTTTCTGGAAGGTTCAGCACACCCAGCATATGTTCCATATCTTCTATATCTATGGTATAACTCTACATCCAGCTTCATGTAACTTAATAATGTTGATCAGGATAAGCAGTCACATGAAGGTGGTCATCAGTCTAATAAGTTAACCCAGGGTTTATTGATCCAGTGATGAATGTTCACATGAGAGGGGCATCTGACCAATCACAAACATGGATAAGGCTACTGACAGCAGAGCGGTGGATTTTATAAAGAAAGAAAAACTAAGATATGAGAAAAATATGAAAAGGTTAAACAGAATACAGACATGCTGTATGAATGAGTGTGTGCTATAAGGACCAGAAAAGATCGACTATATTAACAAAGCTGAGTTTGTTCAAAGCCAGGGAAGAAAGTCAGTAAAAATCCTGCCTGTGTGAGTTAGGAGAGTATCACAGCTCTGTCATTAAGACAAAAGAGGTTTAGTTTTTATTCTTTCAGCTGCAGCCCTGATGGTCTGAGAGCAAAGACAGAACAAACAGTAAACCAATGTTCAAATACAGGTTTAGTTTAGGTGCAAATTTCATTTAGACTGCAAATCAGAAAACTAAAACTTAAAGCCCTGTTTTAGGATCATATATGAAGCTTATAAAACAACCAGATTGTTGGAAAATTGTTTGCTGCCAGCAGGAATAAAATCAAATTAAGAGATGAAGTTTTTCTAAGAACCTGCTTTTATTAATGAAGCTCAAAACTTCACAAATTCAGAAAAGTTTAGACCCTCCTACTTTCTGCACTCAGAGGTCTGAAGGATCATCCAGGACTGGTGATGCTATTTTCCAGAAATCTGATTGGTCAGCAGGTGATTTAATACCTTTCAATCTCTGATCAGGAACCTTACCTGCTCCAGAGCACATCAGGTCTGCAGCTAAAGTTACCATGGTGATGTACCCTGGTAAGAAGTGAAGCAGCGTCACAGTGCCTTCCTGCTTTCTAGTGCAGACATCTGGTCTCTGGTGTGCAGCTAAGTGTCAGATTTTATTTTAATATTCAACAATAAAAGGTTTCAGCTCTGAAAAGGATTTATTTATAAAAGCCTTTTTGCGTTATTTTGATTTAGTATTGTAATTCCATGAATGTGAGGGATGTTTGATAGAAAAAAGGATCAAATTCTGTGCTGCACACTCTTAGATATCCCAACAACATTTCTCCCACACAGAGGGTTAAGAATCAGCTGTTTCTGTTGTTTCCAGTCATAGATGTTTGTTCTAGAATTTACTGTATGTCTTCCATCTCATGAAAATTGCTATATAACACACTGTCTAATTATAGATCAAGGAATTTTCTAGGATGTTCATGAATTATTTTGTTTTTTGATAAAACTGGTATTAATTGCACGTTTTTAAAATCAGTATAAAACATTTCAAAGAAAGGATTTCACATTTCTAACCTGTTTTAACCCTTGTCCTGCCAGCTATACGACTAGCTAAACGACCGGCAGTGAATGAAAACTCCAGAAGTGATCAATATGTAGATGTCCGGCAGTACATGTACTAGGGTTAGCAAAGAAATGTGAAATTTAACAAACTCTGATGAGCCGTGGCAGTGAGGATGAGTACTGTGGGTGTGTGGGAGCAGCATGCTGCTCAGTATGGTGGATCAGACAGCTGCATAGAAGAACAGATCTCTGCTGGGTGTGAGGAAGGCCAGGGATTTTACAGTGAGGACACACTGGGTCCATGTGTCTCCAGCTGCTCCTCCCTCCTCCTTCAGAAATAGAGAACGCAGTCAAACATGCAGAGCATACACCAAATTCATGGTTGGTCGAGTTTCTCACCTCACTCTGTAAGGCTGAGCCCAGACACCCTTTGGAAGCTCATTTCTCTGCTGTTTGCATCCAAGATCTTATTGTTTCAGCTATAGATGAAGGAAGCTTAGATGTGTGTATAAGGCCTGAAAACAGAGTCTGACAGAGTTAAACAGCTTTCCATAAACCCCAGACACTCCACAGAACCACACACCCCAATCACAGCTCTGAGGGCTCACCCGTTCCTGCCAAAAAATCAGATTCACTGACAGTAAGGTGGAAATACTGAATTACAAAATGGTGCTAAAACTGCTTTAATTGCTTTAATTTTATTTCACTAATTCAAAGTCTACAAAATAAAAAAAATGGGATGTAGTGATGACACTTGAACTCATCACTGTATCACATGTAACAAGAGCAGCAGAGGTCAAAACGAAGGTTAAACATTAAATGACCAACACAACTGCAGCTCACAAAACCAAATTAACCTCCACAGGAGCAGGATAAGAGCAAAAGCTTCAGTTAGCCAACTCCAGCTGAGGACACTGACAACCTCTGTGCACCTTGTTAGAACTGTTCAAAATAAACCCACAGATAAGCCATGCATCGCTCTCCACCAGAAGGTTCTATATGATTTATTGTCGGTTAAAAGAGATTTTTCCATCTTTCAATTCTGGGAGCACCTATGGTCCATGACACTTGGAGTTTGTAAATGTAGTTTCCATATCAATTTGTGAAGTGCTTCCAAATGTACACCCTCACCTGCAAGATAACAGCTGAATCTAATTCTGTGCATGGAAATATTGGTGCATAGCACTGTGTTTATGAACAGCTAATAAAAATTAGTCTGCTGCCATGCATGTACATACTCAGCTGGGTCAGAGGTCACTCATGACGGTTGGTTGGGAGTTTTTGGATTCATGTTTTTTAGTGCTCTCTGTTTGGTTTCACTGCTCTTCTAGTTTTTTTTTTTTATTTAACTGAGAGTTTAAGTTTTAGACAGACAGACAGACGGCTTTCTTTGTGCAGGATGATCTGGTAAACAGCTAGCTGGCTGTAAGGTTAGAGCTGAGGAGTCACAAGGCTGACACAGCACTGGGGGGGTCAGATTGCACCAACAAAGCTATCAGCCTGGGTACTGATGCTTCTACCGCCTCCAGTGCAGAAGAAAAGATGAGCAGTAAAGCTTCTGCAACGAGGACAGTTAGGCAAGCAATGCACAAACCAGGGCTTGAAGGTAGCCTACGTGTCTAGGATGACTGCATCATGGGTCCAAACAAAAAGCTAAGAACCAACAGGAACTAAATTGAGAAAAGTCAACAGACACTGAGACAAAGATTGAGTTTAAATAGGACTGTTTAAACACAAATCACAAAAAGGGGAAAAGGCAGCAAGTAGAACTAGACACAAAAGAAACCCAACCTTCAAAGTAAAACAGGAAATAAATTTTAAAAAACAAATACTAAACTCAGAGTCAGGAAGAATCACACTCGGGCCTGCTCCGGTGGGGTGGTCTCTGGCGGGGTCGGCTGCTTGGCGCCTCGGGTCCTCTGGGGCTCCTGCCCTTGGCTGCGGAGGGGCCCTGGCCGGGTCCTTCCTCTCCCCCCCCGGCTGGGGTGGGTGTGTGGCTGCCATGGGGATGAGTGGCCTGGGTTCTTACCCCCCACGGGAGCTGCGGATGACGTGGGTCCCCCGGGCCTCCCTCTGTCTGACTTGCTTCTGGGTAGTACGGGAGCGGTGTACCACCCTCAGTGCTAAGTACATTCTGTGACAAACACACACACTCACACACATTCATATGTGTATGTTTATATGATTGTATGTTTGTGTATTATATGTCTGTCTCTTTTTTCAGTTGCAGTAAGCGCTTTATAGATGCAGTGCTTGGTTTCCGAATGTGCACTCTTCTTCTTTTTCTCTCTTCTCTTCTTCTCTCTTTCTCTCTTTTCTCTTCCCTACCTGTCTGTTTTGGCAATAAATAAATAAAGAAAGAAATGTATCAACAAGAGGAGCCTACAGAGCTTATAGAACTCCTTTTGGCAAATCAAATGTGTTTGGCACAACAAAGCATTCAGACCATGACTCTGCTTGCTAATGCTGCCAGGCAGGACAGGTCAAAAAAATAGGAAGAATCACACTAAACATGACAGAGACAGAGGGACCTAAAGCTGCCATGAATTAAAATCAAAACATGAACCTAAACACTGGAATATAAAGAGGAATCTCCTTACTTAGACTTAAAACTGTATAAACTAATACTGACAATGACAGGGATCCAAAGACTCCAGAAACTCTAACATGTAAAACAGAAACCCAGACTTGAGCGATATGTTTGCATACAGCAGATCTAGTGCTGTGTTCCTCTGCGGGGTTCTGTGCAGTGACCATAAAAGCACTGGGAGGCTGGGGGCTGTGCAGTCAAACAAAAGACGCCTCACACTACCTCTGCAACAGTTGATGGTGGAATGTAATCAGCAACAATAATAATGGATGCAGTCCAACAGCAACAGCTCAGTTCACTGTCCAGGCCACAGAAATGTTCCTCAACAGCACAGTGCACTTCCTTCACCTTTCTTCTTTTAACTTACAGTCCCCTGCAAAGTCCTCATACCCCTGATCTTCTCCACATGTTGTTACAACCACAAACGTGAATGTATTTTATATGATTTTATGTGACAGACCAACACAAAGCAGTGTATATTTGTGAAGTGGAAGGAAATGATTGATGGTTTTCAACATTTTTTACAAATAAAAATAAAAAGTGTTGTGTTCATATGTATTCAGCCCCCCGAGTCAACACTTTGTAGGACCACCTTTCACTGCGGTTCCAGCTGCAGGTCTTTTGTCTCTACCAGCTTTGAACATCTACACTCTGAAACTTTTCTTCATTCTTCTTTGTAAAACAGCTCAAGATCAGTCAGATTGGATGGTCTATCACATAAAATGCATTTGTTTTTGTGGTCGTAACATGACAAAATATGGAAAAGTTCAAGGGGTGTGAAGACGTCCACAAAGCACTGTAGATTAAAAAGTTCTCAAGCCAGGTACTGCCATGCTGTGGTTCAGGAACTGAGTGAAAACCATGTTTCCATGAACCTGTGGGTCTTTATCAGCTGTCTGAGCTTATCTATTTTATTGCACAAGAATCTCACATCCCCCCAGACATTTAGCTCCAGCTCTGCAGCCCTGTCATCTCTTCTGTAGTCATTCTGTTCAGTATCACTGGTGTGCTCGGTCCCATCAGCTGGTCCTGTGTGCAGACAGTGTGATGGTCCATTGGCAAATCAAGAACAACTGAAAAACTGACAGTTCCACTTCCAAAATGACCAAAATTGAATGTTGAAGTCAGCATGACCTAAATGAGTGACTGAGACATAACGACATCAGGGAAGTGTTCAGTGAGGTCAGACTAGAAAACTCTTTAAGATAAAGTGCAATGCTCATACCTTATCACTCAAACACTTGACTTGGTCATGTTCATGTGCTCAGTCAGAATTCCTTACATCCAAACAGCTGATGGTTTATATTTTAGGTGTGTGATTCAATCCTGAAGCATGCCAAGGAGCACCTCTCCTAAATTGTTCAAAACTGAAGTGTCTCTCACCTACAAAAAACACAAGTACAAGAGTTGCAGTCATGCTGTACCAGTTTTTCGTAGAAACAGCACACAGAGCTCTTTCTCAGAGACTGGAAGACTTCTTAATGACCTCCTCGGCACACTCATGACAACGGCTGAATAAGAGAGGTAAATTTATACCTTGAAGAGGATTCAGACCTTCCTCAGCAACACCATGACCATGATGCTATAAAAGTTAGCATACAAACTTCTTCCATTGAAGTGAATTATGGATTATTTGGGAGACCCCAGTCAGTCTGGATTGGGAACAGCACCTCCAGCACCACCACACTGAACACTGGAGCTCCTCAGGGCTGTGTGCTCAGTCCACTGCTGTTCACCTTGCTGACTCATGACTGTGCAGCAATGCACAACTCAAACCACATCATAAAGTTCATTGATGACACAACCGTGGTGAACGATAAGTCAGCTTGCAGAGAGGAGGTGCAGCGGCTAACAGCCTGGTGCAGAGCCAACAACCTGTCTCTGCACGTCAGCAAGACTAAAGAGATGGTTGTTGACTTCAGGAGAGCACAAAGTGACCACTCCCCGTTGTTCATCGAGGGATCCTCTGTGGAGATTGTCCAGAGCACCAAATTCCTTGGTGTTCATCTGGCAGAGAACCTCACCTGGTCACTCAGCACCAGCTCAATCACCAGGAAAGCCCAGCAGCGCCTCTACTTCCTGAGGAAGCTGAGGAAAGCCCATCTCCCTCCCCCCATCCTGACTATGTTCTACAGAGGGACCATCGAGAGCATCCTGAG
>VUQH01042618.1:0-16278 GCA_015106775.1 Etroplus canarensis | reverse complement strand
CCATCCGGTTTGCGTTTAGTTGTGGACCATCATTTTGTTTTCAACAAGACAATGGCCCTAAGCAGATCTCCAGGCTGTGTAAGGGCTATCTGACCAAGAAAGAGAGTGATGGAGTGCTGCGCCAGATGACCTGGCCTCCACAGTCAGCTGACCTAAACCCAATCTAGATGGTTTAGGATGAGATGGACTGCAGAGTGAAGGCAAAAGGGCCAACGAGTGCCCAGCATCTCTGGGAACTCCTTCAAGACTGTTGGAAAACCATTTCAGGTGACTACCTCATGAAGCTCATCGAGAGAATGAGAAGAATGTGCAAAGCAGTAACCAAAGCAAAGGGTGGCTATTTTGAAGAATCCAAAATATAAAACATGTTTTGAGTGATTTCACACTTTATTTTTCACTACATAATTCCATATGTGTTCATTCATAGTTTTGATGGCTTCGGTGAGAATCTACAATGTAAATAGTCATGATAATAAAGAAAAACCATTAAATGAGAAGGTGTGTCCAAACTTTTGACTGGTAGTCTATGTAAAATAGAAATTTATCTGTTTGCCTGGGACAAGGGGGGAATAAACAAACAAAAAGCATCAGCACTGACATTAAGTACTTATCCCAACTGTTATTTCAAACATTGGTATTCACTCAGAATTTCTCAGTCACAGCATCCCTCATTAACACAGCTTTGATGGTGTCATTTTTAAAGGTCAGTGTTCAAACCTAAGACTTGGATCCTCTTCCTCCTAAAGACTTGTTGAACTTAAGAATGAACATAAGCATGCCAAAATATCCCTTCAGACTCTTATTTCTCACATTGCAAGCACAGTGTTCATGTTTTTCTCCTGTCTAGGCCTTTTTCACTTAGTGTCTAATTACCTGTTTAATGACTGCCGTGTTGTTTGCCTGCTGGTTTTTTCACATTTGATGCAGTGCAGCTGTTTTTTTGAATCATTGCTCTACCAAGCAAATCTATCATGATGAAAGGGTTTGTGAAGTTCTTACAAGCAGTGTATGACCCAGTATCTGAACATTTCTATCAGCAGGGAGAGAGACGGGAGGGCAGAAGTGAGAACTGGAAAATGGAAACCAGCAGAAATAGGAAAAGAGATGAGAAAGCGAGTGCGTGCGATAAAGGAATCAGAATGAGCATGAAAAAGAGGGAGGAAGGTTATTACTGTTATTATTATAATAGTCAGCCTTGCATTAAAAAATCCAAACAGCATGCTTTTGCTTTGCCTTAATGTCTGTTGATAAAAACACCTGAGGTAAAATTAGTCTTTTTACAAGCAGTGATGACAAAAACCCGTCATCAACACGCTACCTGAGCGTCCACCTCCTGCGCTACGCTCTGATTGCACCCAGGATGAGATCATTTAGCTTCGGTTGCCCATATCCTCGTCCCACTCCCGTTGCAAGAGCCTTCCATTCTTCTCCGCTACTGCAAAACTGATGTGCTCCAATGCACTCCTTCTCTTTCCTTTTCTAGCCACATCAGTAGCAGCAGGGAGGAAAGACCAATGTCAAGTAGTTTGTGCTTCTGTGAGAAATGCATGTCGAGTCTCGCCTCTGCTGAATGCAGCCATGGCATTGGTCTCAGCTATGTCTCTTGACAACTGAGTCCGCTGCACCCTAACGTTCTCTGACTCGCACTCTTTTCTGCTTTAGCAGCAGTCCAGGCCCAGTAAACTTTTTGTATGAAGTAATCACTGCAACCCAGGCCTGTAGAACAGGGTCATGTCATAAAAAGATGAAATAAGTGACAAAGTCTGAAAGGAGAGGATGCCGTTGAAATCTTGGGCTGCAGAAAGTTCTGCTGCGCAAAATATTTTTAAAATAATCACATTTCAGGATGAACACTGATCCTGGTTAAGTAAATGACTTGTTAAAGGATCCTTTGTCCTGGCATTTATACAGGACAACTGGAGCTTTATTTAATGATTAATCTTAAGAAAACAAACTCTGAGTAATTGTCATTTACTGCATTTAAAAGGACCATTCAGTTGTCTTTTGTTAACTTCAGCTACAAATTGAGATATCATTGGCTTAAAGTTATAATACAGCTCAATGTATTTCTAAATCTGCTTGGTGTGCATCAGTCACAAAAAAGGAGAGCTGAAATGATCAGCTGATTCAGCTTGTGGGTGGATAATAATTTGTTTCTGTCATTTTTCAGTTGTAAATGTCTAACCTTTTCTTTTCCAGCTTATTTCTCTTGTCATGTATAAAAACAGTCTCTCACTGAAGACTTTTGGTGAGGTTTGGGTTTATACAAGTACCTAATGGAAAAAAGTGCAGTGACGTACTTGATGTTATTCCTTTTTGTGGAAGAAGAAATTTTTTAGAATATGCTGATAGTAGCTGCTGGGAGCTCACTGATTTTTTTTCTGAGGCCGAATCACGTTTGATTACCTATGACAGAAACACAATTGTCAGACAAGAAAGTGCAGGGAATCATTTAAGGGAAGCAAATCTTCAGAAAATTTCTGACCAGCCTGCCAGAGCTGCCAGACTAAACACTGTAAACCGGTGTGATCATCCTAGAAGGAGGGCCCTGATAATTCATTCTCCACATAGACGAACACCTGGGAAATGAAAGACTGTTGTCTCAACATCTTTACGGACAGCATGGTGGTGCAGTGATTAGCACTGTTGCCTCACAGCAAGAAGGTCCTGGGTGCAAATCCTTCACCACTGGCCAGCTGAGTAGAATTTGCATGTTTCCCCCCTCTCTCTCTCTTCTTCTCTCCGGGTGCTCCAGCTTCTTCCCAGAGTCCAGCAACATGCTAGTTAGGTTAATCAGGAGTTCTAAATTGGCTGTAGGTGTGGAGGAGAATGGCTGTTTGTCTGTATGTTAGCCCTGTGATGGGCTAGTGACCCGTCTAAGGTCTTTTGCACAATGACAGCTGGGATAGGCTCATGACCCTGACTTGGGTAAGCACTTAAGAAGCTAGACAGATGGAAGAATGCCATATTATGACTTTGTCAGTGTGTTTGTTGCTGCTGTTACATTTCTCCACATGAAAACTCAAACAATTGTGCTACAGGAATTTTATGAGCGGCAAGAAGGCTTAACAAGAGGGTGATTCAGATCATCTAGAACATCACTGCATTTTTTTTTCATCCTGAAGTATCTAAAATGTGTGTTTTCTTTGTTTTGTAGTAAGCAATCCTGTGCTGAATAATGACAATAACAATTATCTTGAATTTTACATCTGAATAGAAGTGGCAGGGGGACTGACTAGAAATACCTGTCAGCAGTTTCTACTCTCCTGTGAAACAACAGACTAGCACATGCTGAGGACTTGCTAGTAATGCACTCATCTGTTTCTGAGGCCTTGTTTAGTGTTCTGTAGCCTCCTTCTGTTTTGTACTGTTTGCCTGCATGCCATCATGTTCCTTTCAAGTCCGACGTCAGATCATTTTAGATTCACCTCTTGTACAGTGTAATTTGTTGCCAGATTTTTATCCTTAAGCACAGCAAAAACCTCTGTTATTTGGCTGCTTAACACATGTCAGTATGAGCACTGAACAAAAGCGTGTTCTCCACCACTGCCTCAAATATCTTCTCTCTCTTGTCTTATTTGTGGTAGTTTTGTTTTTTAGTTTTAGAATTTTGCTTCATTAACATACATATGCAGTGTCATGTCATCTTTTTTGTTTCTGCTTGAATAAATGTATGATTAAAGTGGGCACTGTCTAATCGTGTGAATGTGTCCTTTAATCAAAAGCGCTGTGGCCTTGTCTGTCATACTGTTTTCTCTTTGTGAGAAGATTTTAGAACTCTTTTATCTAAAGCCTTGATGATGTACAGTATATGGCAGCATGTTTAGCAGACCGTCACATAACCGTTACGAAAACATGGCTTGTTTGATCAACACTGTCAGGAGGAAGTGAACTGAAATACACTAGCTAACAGTTCAAGCTCGTGTTGCTTTTAGCGTTTGCTGGTGTAGAAAGAAACTGTCTGCAGAAGAGTAATTGTGGTATTAGTTTAACAAGCACTTTTGGCTTTCATCCATTTTAACTTCCAAATCTGAAGGAAAGAAAAGTGAGGGGCTAATGGACAAGGAACCTGTCAATAGAGACTACACTGGGAAAAAGTTTGTTTATAAAGCCCTGCTTGATCAAATACAACTGTTTTCTTTTGTCATTTAACAGGATAGATGTCTTCATTCTGTGTTTTCTTTTAGACAAACATATGTTCTTTCTATCTGAGATGCTCGAGTGTTCAAGAATGTTTTACTTATATAGCTGGTTTTGAGGCAGGGGTTAGAGTCATTGTCATGCCTCATTATATTGCTTTTGGTATGCAGTCCATGTCATGAATGTAAATAGTGGCACAGAAGCATTTAACATTCTGTCCTGATCAGTTCTGTGCTGACTAGACAAACAGTTTTAGTCTACTTCAGCTGTTCCCAAACTTAAGACTGCTGCAGCCCATTGAAACCTGAAAATCTTCTGCAGACCACCCAAACCTTTTATCCCCTCTCTGATCATCGCACAGGGCTAAGATGAGATTTTTCTTCCTTTGTGATTTCCATCATACGTTGTGATCTTCTGATGAGTTGCTTAAGGTTAATTTTCATTAACAGCTTTACTTCCAACCTCTAATGCCCACTGCTCCATTTTTCTTCTAATGATGGGATATAAGATGATTTCAGGATTATAAATGGATCATAAAATGAAAAATAACGTGTCATTTTTTGCCTTCACCACAGAACCATTGTGTCTGCAGCTTGTCCGTGTGTCTGTTACAAATCTTGTTACCGCTACAGGACCTGACTTGTTTGCTGTGCCTTTACAAAACCTTGTGTAGTTAATCCTGTGATGGTCAGAACGTATAACATTTATTAGATTGTGGGGTCAAAGGTCCAGGTCAAACAGTCATTAATGACATTCTCGTTATCATTCTAGAAGCTTAACAGGCAGCTGGATCCTAGAAAAAATTTTGCATCCTAAATGTCTATAATGGGTAGAAGAAATTATGTCATTTTTGAGGTCATGAGGTTAAAGGTCGAAGTCACAGTTTGTCCATCCACTGCAAATACTGGTACCACTTCCAGGAGCTGACTTGTTAATCTTTGCTTCATTAGTTCTGTTTCTGTTTTAACCTCATGAGACTGTGATTGCACATGTAGGGATATTATATTTGGCTTTTCTGCACCCCATACCTCATTCTGCTCAACATAGACCTGTTGCAACCCAAGAATCCCAAACAAGAGTTCAGGGGGTTAAATGTAAACATTTAATGGCAAATTTGACCTAATTTACCAAACTGAAAAGTAGATGTAAAAATCCAAAAAAATATTATTTTTTCGGCTATTCTAAAATGGCTTGTAGTACACCACCTGCTGTAGCCTACATGACCCACCAGGGGTCTGTGACCCATATTTTGGGAATCCCTGGTCTATTTACGTACATGTTCTTGCCAGCCATGGCTCTTTGCAAGAGAGCTTGAATGGAATTAGAATTAGAATATTATATGTAGAATGGAGCATATTGTTGATACAAAAGCAAGAAAAAACTGCAAGAACACAGCTTAAGAAACTTGGTGATCCGTTGATATTTTTGGTTTTGAAGTCCAAACTGTTCCATCTTAGATTCCAATAAATATATCCTCAACACATTTTCATCTTGTCAAGTTAGGATTTCAGTTACTTTATGACCATACCATACCCCTTTGGCTGCCTCCTTGTATTTTCACCAAGGGGTCACCATAGCAGATTAATCTGCATTGGTAATTTGGCAGAGGTTTTATGCCTGATAACAAAAAATAATATTAGGATAATATCAAATACAATATATTAATATTATAAGAAAAGCAGACTATGTATATGAATTCCAGATGTTTATATTATTTACATGTACATATCTTACATTCTTTATCCTTACATAATATTTATTCTTTTACAGGAAGGAAGAACGTACATTGTTTTTTCACATTGATATGATATTGGTGTTTGATATGTGAGGTCAACTGGTTAACAGTCTGACTGCAGCAGGAAGGAAGGACCTGCAGTATCTCTCCTTCAGACACTGCAGGTGAAGCAGCCTGTCACTGATGGAGCTAACCAGTGATGTTACTGTCCCATGTATGGGGTGGGAGGTGTAGTCCATCAGAAATGTCAGCTTAGCTAATATTCTCCTCTCTCCCACCACCTGCACAGGCTTGAGGGGGCACCCCAGGACAGAGCAGACCTTCTTAATCAGTTTGTTGACTCTCTTCCTGTCAGCAGCCGAGATGTTCCCTTCTCCCCAAAAGACCTTAGTCTCCTCAGCAGATAAAGTCTGCTCTAGCCCTTCTTATAAAGTGCATTTGTATTATGCGTCCAGTCCAGTTTGTTGTTTAGGTGAACGCTCAGGTGCTTCTAAGAGTCTCTATCTCCATGTCTAGAGGGCGTGGCCGCGCCTGCGGAAATCCACCACCATCCATTTTGTCCTCCCCGCATTGATGTGGAGTCAGTTCCACCAGCACCAGACCAGAAAGTCCTTGGTTAGTTCTCTGTGCTCTCAAATCTGTGATGAGGCCATCAATTGCAGAGTCATCTGAAAACTTCTTCAGATTACAGTTTGCTGAGTGATAGATGAAGTCTGCAGTGTAGAGGGTGAAAAGGAACGGAGCCAAGACCGTTCTCTTTAGGGCCCCCATGCTGCAGACCACCATGTCAAACACACAGCCCTGTGCCCTCACATACTGTGCTCAGTTAGTGAGGTAGTCCAGAATCAATGATGAGAAGTGGTAATCCACCCCCATGTGCTCCTGCTTGTCCCTCAGGAGTGCAGGTTGTATGGTGTGGAAAGCATTAGAGAAATCAAAGAAAGTGACTCTCACAGTGCTCCCAGGCTTCCCCAGGTGAGAAAGAGCTCTGTTTAGGTGGTAGGAGGTTATGGCATCAACCACCATAATGCCAAGCTGGTAGACAAACTGAAGAGGGTCCATTGATGAAGTCACCAGAGGGCAGAGATGGACAAGGACTAGCCTCTCCAGAGTCTTCATTAGGTGTGATGTCATTGCCTCGGCCTGTAGCTGTTGAGATCCTTGGATGATGGTGTTTTTTTGGTACTGATACCATGCAGGATGTTTTTCAAAGCTGTGGTACTCCTTCAAACTTCTGGTTCATGTTGCACATATGTTCCACAATCCTGCACAGTTGGTTTCCACAGGATTTGAGGAGCCTGGAGCTGATGCCATCTGGACCTGCAGCTTTTCTTGCTTTTAATCTCCTGAGCTCATTTCTAACCTGGGTAGTTAAGAAAGAAAGACCTGAGAAGAGGTTCAGGGTGTTGGAGGGTGTGGGTAGAGGAGGTGAGCTCGAGTTGCAGACGAGAACAGCAGGATTTGCAGTGTGGGGGAAGGGGCAGGTGTCTGATCAAAGTCATTGAAGAACAGATTTATAGAATAGATCATTCACCCACTTCTGGTCCCCCACAGCCTGGGAGTCTGGTTCCCTGTGGCCAGAGATGGGTTTGAGGCCTTTCCAAACTACTAATGTTTCTCAGCAGCTAATCCTCCATCTTCTTCCTGTAGCTGACCTTCCCCTGCTGGATCTTCATCCTTAGCTCCTTCTGAACACCCTTCAGCTCCTCTTTGTCCTCTGATCTAAAGGCTCTCTCCTTTGCCTTTAGGAGGGTCTTTATTTCAGTGTTGATCCACTCTTTGTTGTCGGAGAAACACCGTCTTGACCCCTTCTATTAGAATTAGTAATCTTTATTTGTCATTATACTAGTATAACAAGATTACAGAACAGCCACACCATCATTGTTTCTATTAAAAAACATTTCTGCTCCAGAACCATTAAATTTTAGGGCTACACCTCCCTATCGTCCCATTCATTCTAGGCTATCTTACAAGCATCTCATATAAAAAGCAGGGACTTCTGGGAATTTAAATTTTTCCATATTATGTAACTCTCTGCTTTTAGGGTGTATTCCTGTTACTGTCCCACATGTACTCTTGATTTTTTTCTGCATCATGTGATGCTGTATGTATTAAAGTAAATATTACATATTGTAAGAGTCAGACATTTCTCTAACACTGAGTCACCTATAGCTGTTAGTAGAGTGAAGTAAAAGGAAAAAGCAAACTACATGGAAGCTGATTTGTGATGTTTCAGAGCTTTGTGTGTGTAGACTGCTGAGAAAAGACCTGCAGATGGTCTTTTAATCTCGACAGTTTTCTAATAGACCGATGTCTCTATACAGTTGTGACTTAAGACCTACAACATTGTATTAGCTCACTGTAAAAAACTATTTTGGCTGCCTGTAATCCCCATTAAAAGATGCAGCCTTGTATGCGCCTTGTATTGGGATCTTTAAACATTTGAGGTGATGACTTGGTGAGAAGCTACAGGGCAGAGCCACAGCTTTGAGGCATTCCAAATAATTTAACACTCCTAAGCAGCTATCGCAGCCATGCCAAGCACAAAATGGGACATAGATGTTTTCACCGTTAAATATGGAACAATTTGCAGTAAATTGCCTTTGGTAAATCTTAGCAAATAATGTTGGTATATTTAATTAATCTTTAAATGCTCTCCCCCTGAAATGTTGCGCTGTAAAACAAAAGCTTCTACAAATAAGTAGTATGCTATAATTCCGCAAAAATAACTGCATCCATGCTTTTAAGTGCAAAACTGAGATACACCTCTTTAGTGAATCCCAGCTTTATTTTCCGAGTACTGACAGAGGGGTTTGATGGCCCTCAAAGCTTACATGTAATGTCCTAATTCTTTTTTCAGTTTTTAATCAGACATCAGATGTATGTTATTCAAAGTTTGTAAGAGAATTCTGGGCAGTATATACAAGAGCAGATTAAACTGCATTGTGGTGCAGTTTAAAGTAATGGACTATGTTGGACTGATGCATAGCAGGCTGTGGTATTATGGCCATTGTTGTGTTAGATTAAGTGTGTTTGAATTTAAGCTGATTATGCTGTTTGACTTGCCAAATTTTACCTTTATACTAGCTTTGTACTGGCTCCAGGTTGGAAAGCAACCATGATAGTTCATGTAATGTCTTCTTATGTATTGTTGAATTTGGTTGGCTCAGTCCGCAAAGAGCTATAAACCTCACAGGTTAGCCGATCACAGCCTGTCCACAAAGAAAACAAATCTACTTTATCTCACAGTACAAATCATTTCAGGGAGTTATTTTGTGACAAGTCATTTTTTTTCCCCCACTACATCTCTGCAGTTGATCTTAGAGTTCCCCCACCATCCACAATCCACTTTAACACTTGCATGTGGGTATTGCTTTTAGATGGGCTTTGACAAATGTTAATCTGTCCTACAGAGTATAAATAACACAAAACACATTTTTATTTTGTTGGAGACTGATGACTAAAAAAACATCTCAGTTCCAGTATTAGTGTCATTGTACACGTGGTAACGCTGAATCTACATAAAAATGTCACACTGCAATCCAGGACATTTTGGAGCCATCTTGTGTATTATCAATCACTTCAAGTATTTACCTACACTGCGTTATGCAGTAGGTGGTTAGGATCTGGCTAATATCAGATTTGTAATAATAGTTCAGTTTTGGCCTAAGTCCTTTGAGCAGACTGTCGTCAATCAAGCTTAAACACTGTGTAAATAATTACATTATCCATGTAGTGATATTTATCATATAATCTAGGGAAGACCTAATCTAACAAAGAAGAGGAGAAGCTCAATTGACAAGTCATGATGACTAGCAGTGGGTGTATCTTGTAAATTAGTACTGTAAGTAAATAGCCTCTAAAATTTAAATGTAAAATACTACATTTAATAAGGATTGTTCTTCATAATAATTGATTGTTCTTTCAGCTTGGAACAAGCCTGGCAGAAAGATTTAGTGTCTTAAGGGTGAAACCATCCATAACACTGGATATCAATCCTGTCTGCACTTTGTAATGGAAAAGTCATATTTCTTCTCCCCGGGTCTTTTACTTTTGTGACCAGCAACTTCAGTTATGATGATGATGATGAGACTGTTGCAGTGGAAGCGACCTAGTGACAGAGTCAGGTTATATCATACTGAGGCCAAGGGGTGAATCAGTAGCCCAGCAGGTGAATTATTCAGGTGATGAGATGTAGACCTTCAGCTCTGAGACCTGGCCAAGGCTAACATTCATTTAGACCTGTCAGGCTCTATTCAGCTGTGCAGCACTCTCACAAGTTGCTCCCTGCCTTTTTGTCCTACCTTTTTTCTTGGGGTAGGAGCTTATTAAATTCTTATTTTTTGCTTTCTCACCTTCTGATCCTTCACAGTACCTCCTGTGCTCTCCTGAAGAGCTGGATTGTAAGGCTGCCAATCGTTCTCTTAAGTTTTTCACTGTAAATTTGGCTTGGACTTCAAGTTGATGGCTAACGAACTTGTATCAGGAAATGTGAGCCTCCTCCAGAGCTTATTCTGTGCTGTACCCTGAGGTTATATCTATTACTGTGTTCACAATGCTCTAAATAAACAGGCATACCAGTTAGTTTAGGAGGTTGTTTGTCTAACGCATCATTAAATGCTATTTCCTTGCCAAGCCAATTCTGACTCACTGTTGGACCGTTTGTACCATGTAACCATCAAGTCGTCCAAGTACTTTAAATAGGTTTTCAGAAAAAAAGGAAGTAAAAGCTAAATCTCATTCTTAAATGATAAGTGTTCTTTTCGGTAGAAAGAAAGATAAGAGGGGATGTTCAGAAATGTTTTGTTTGATATTTAAAGCCATCTGGTTCACCACAGCAGAAAGATCATTAGTGCAGAAAATCCAATAATCATCATCAAGTTCCGCCTGCAGGTGCACAAAGCTGCCAATTTTACCATATCAAATCAAGGACCATTAAAGTTACAATTTATTTAGGAAAAAGTTTTACGACAGAGTAGTGTGACAGTGTGTCTTTGGATATTGGACATGTGCTGCCATGCCCTAGCAATGTAGAACTGGCTAAAGTGGGATATAGATAACAGCCCCTGAACACTCAAAAACTGCTTGATTAACTTGCAAAGCAACTGTAGCACACTGTTAGTGGCAGGTTTGAAAGTGGTGTATTACAAACTGACTTGTTAAAGTACTGCTATTTCTTTAGTCATTTACTTACTTTGTCTCAATATTTCCCTCTTTCTTTTTTGCTGCATAAAAGCAACAACAACAACACAATTCCTTACATGCACTCATTCCGTCTCTCTCATGCTCCTTGGCAGATGTGTGTACTAATGGAAGGTATCCAGTGTTTGTGTTCATTGCACGTGTGTTGTTCAGCTTGCGAGATAGTAGAGAGGTCATCATTTATGTCAAGGAAATAAATGTTCACTTCCCTATGCAATGAGGTAAATTCAGTACAATTAAAGATTGATATGTACTTCCCAGCTACTTTATTAGGTATACCTTGCCAGTACCTTTTTGCCTTCAGAACTGCCTTAAGTCTTTGTGGCATAGATTAAACAAAGTGCTGGAAGTTTTCCAGTGAACTGCTACTCACTGGATAGTTTCTCTTTCTCAGATGATTTTCTGTAAACCTGAGAGATGGCTGTAAAAATCCCAGTAGATCAGCAGTTTCTGAAATACTCAGACCAGCAACAATGCCGTGTTAAAAGTCACTTAAATCCTAATTCTGATGCTTGATTTTAACTTCAGCGGGTCATCATGTCCATGTCTGCATGCCTTAATGCGTTGAGTTTCTGTCATGTGATTGGCTGATTAGATATTCGCATTAGCATGCAGTTGAGCAGGTATGCCTAATGAACTTAGTGGCTGGTGAGTGTACAGTAGGTTTCATGCCTTCTGGACAGCATGCACAAGGAGTTTGGGAGTATTCATTTTGGTGACACAAAAGATACTTTCTCAGCTTGTAACACTTAAACTTAATGAATTACTTTTAAATATCAGCCTTCTTGTTCTTAAACAAGTTACTTTTAAAAGTAAAATTGCCCAGCACTGGTTACCAGTTTATTAACTTTACAAACTATGGTTCACTGTGGATCAATATGTAAATATCAAAGTGGGGAGACAATCATTTTGTGGAAAGCTTCATCACTAAGATGCAGGATTTTTGCTGCATAGAGGAATTTTTGGTGATCAAATGGTTCAAAAAAATAACAGTAATAATTACCCTTACTGTACATCTTGCCTGCATGTGTAGTCGCTCCCAAAGGGCCATTCTAAGCCAGAAGAAATCCCCGTGAATTTGCTGAATATTAGAAACTTGCTTTAATTGTGATCTAGGAACTAGGACATTCTGCCACCCTGAAGGATTGTAGGACTTTCACCACCTATATTATCATTAACCTGACTCCATTTTGTTCAGCAGGGGGCTATGTGGCTCCTGCTGTTGCTGTTTTGCGTAGTAGGCTGAGGCTGAGTACTCTTCTAGTTATTAATTTTTTTACCCTTATGTGATGTGTTTTTTTCTTAGAGGTCTTTTCTCCTCTACTCTTCCCACAGATGCATCATTTTTCAGTCATTTCATTGTCTTAAGGTTTTTAGTGAGTCTGCTGAGTTTGTTTAAAACAACCTTAGCAGAGTAATCACGTGTTTATATATGTACCAGATGTCTTTTTCTTTATTAATGCTTGCAGCATCAGAGATGGCTGCAAAAGAGACTAACTAATGCAGGGCCTGAATGAAAGTTTAGAAATTCTTTGGCTGGAGAGCTGAATAAATCGGGGTATGTTACCAGCTTGGAATTAGATCCAAAATGGGACTGAATATTAAAATCCATTCGAGTCTTTACTTACTTCACTTCACAGGTTTAAAAAGCATACTTTTTCATTCTTTGTGGTGTAGCAGGATCTGTGATGACTAAAAGTCATGAAAGGAAGGAATCCTCTCATTGTTGTACATTAACTATTCTACTGTGAGAGGAAAAAACGTGCTGCCCTTCAAATTTTCATACTCTTTTGTTTCAACTGCATCATAAGTTATTTGATGTAGTCGTCTCTCAAGTTTCCTTATATGCATTTTTCATCCTCTATATCTCCCCCGTCTTCTCCCTGACATATCTCCTGCAGAGAATGTGGGAAGCTCAGATTGATCCCCGGCTCTCGCTGTGTGGTCAGCCCCATAGGAAATGTTTGTGTAATAGCTTCTATATGAGCGCTGTCAAAGCAGATGAGGATCCAGCGCTCTCAGCGGCCAGTGTGAACACTGTGTCGACAAGCCCCAGCAGGAAACGTTCAGCCCCCTTTTAACCCCTGCTGCTTAGACACTCTCATCAGTTCTTTTCATTAATTCAACATGACTGTCTGTTTTTCCAACGGTGAATCATAAGATTCAAGTAGGCAAATGATGTAGTTCTTGACTTAAGCACAGATGTGACCGATGAAATATGTATTTGAGGGTATTTAGGCCATGGTTTATGTATGAGTGCTATGTTTGCAGCTGCTTGCTATGAATGATTTAAATGTAAAGCTAATAGTTTCTCAGCAGCCGCATTCTTTTTGCAAATATGTTTATTTTCTCAAAACTGGTGTCATCTGTTTCCCCTTCCGTCTTTCTTTTTCTGTGTTGTTGCTGCTGTGTTTACAACTATGTTCCTTTTTCTTTCCCATCCCATGTTCGGATTCACAATCTAAGAGCGAAAAAGAGCGAAAGCAAGGCTGAAAATACTTATAGCAACCGATGTTTTCCCCTGTCATCCTCTCATCTCTGGCGTTTCTCATCCTCTATGCATCTATCTCCAAGACTTCCTCTCTTTTTCTAATTCCCTCATCGATATTTATTTTCTTCATCTCTGTTCCTTCCTCCTGTTTTCTTTCCTTTTCCTGTCTTTTCAAAGTCAATGGTAATATGCCAGTGTAGTCTTGCCTTGGCCCTGTCCATCACTCCACATCAAAGCCTCACTTGTTCTCCAGCTCTCTCTGCTTCATGGTCTATTACTCTACCCTCTCTTGTTGACACAGAGATGCTGTTTTGTGTGTGTGTGTGTGGGTGTGTGTGTGTACACATGCATGTGCATACTTAAAGGGTCCTCTCCTCCTTCATTTGCATCCCCAGAAGGACTCGCTGCCACACTCTTGAGATGTTTTACTTCCAACACTGACTTGCAGGCATCAGTCAACCTTACTTTTCACGCTTTCATTTGCTTTCCCTGAGCTCATTCACACCGAAGAAGAAAGCAATGGGAAAGGGACAAATAAAAGAAGCAGACTGGTTTAAACCAGGCTGAGGACTCCTTTGTTGATGTTGTACCTCCAGAATAATTCATGCTTAGCAAAATCTAGGACATAATCTTTCGCTCCCTCTCAGCCTCAGCAGTCCAGATAGCAGTGTGTTTACAGTGCTACAAAACAAGAGTTACGACAGAGTGCTACCTCTCTGTCTTTGTCCAAGAGAAAACATCTTTTCTGTTGTCTGGCACTTTTTCGTGGCAGAAATAAACCTTCAGGGTGTTTTTCTTCTATGTGAGAAACTGAGCTAGATGTCACAAATTACATTATAATCACATTTCTTACAGCCTTCCACACAATATCCTGACTTAGAAACACAATGACAGTTATATTTAATTCACACTGCAAGGCTCGAAGTGGTGGCACAATGAACTACACACAGAATATATTATGACTAGGTTTTCAATATCTCCACAAATTGTGGAGATATTTAACTTAATGCGACATATCATTTGTCTCTGGTAATATATTTCTGGTATGTTTGCGCATATTTACACCCAAGCCAGCTGCAATTTCCCACCAGGAGAAGCCGGTGTTATCTTTATTTGGTGAGACATTTTCATCATGCGCCATTGTGAATGGCACATGATGAAAAAGAGATGAAGACATGAATAATGTGACGCGCTGAGAAGATAAGGATAGAAATTAAAAGGATTCGTTGCCACGCTGAGTGTTTTTTCCAGTGACTTCTCAGCTAAATTTGGTCACATGATAGCTTTTGAGCAAGTCTTATCCATTGTATGTGGTGTGAATTCAATTTACCTGTCAATGTGTGTTTCAAGGTCAATATATTACTGGCTTTTGTAGAGCTGCACAGAAGCTAGGATTATTTTGTGCAGCTTCCTATAATGCAGTCAAAAGCTCCATTGTAATCTTCCAAAAGAACCTTGATACTGGAATATTTTACCACAGAAATGTGTACTCAGGGTTATGAAAAATACATACAAAGTTTAACATTGTCAAGTTTTCTGTTTTACATCCATAATGTGATTTTAAAATTAGATCCAATGTCACAATTAATTTTGGAGTGTGTTTATGCTACTTTGGTGTAAAACACTGTTACACATTTTGTTTAAAAATCAGCCACTTATATTATTTTTGTTGATTTTCAAAATAAATGTATTCCAAAAACATCTTTTTTTGCCAAAATAGCAAATGTAAGTTCGAACTCATCAAATTACTCCGATAGTCAGCGATCTCTGTAAATGGTGCACAACATTTGTGCCCATATTTTCACATAGCTTGTTAGTCTCAAGTGCCAATGCGTGGCTAAAATGGGACCCTTTCTTATTTGGATTCACAAACCCTGTTTCCAGAAAAGCTGAGATATTTTCCAAAATGCAGTACAAACAAAAATCTGTGATATGTTGTAAATGTAAGCAAATTTAGAATTTGATGACTGCCACGCACTTGACAAAAGTTGCAACAGTTAAAATAAGATTGAAAAGTGCAGTGTCATATTTCACAGTGTGGTGACGAGTAGAGTGTGGGAGTTTGAGGACCCAATATGCAGGACTGCAGGAGACAAGCTTTATTTCAGCTGGTATGCATAAATATAAACAAAATTCATGATGAACATAACCAGACAGGAAGCAATCTTGAACGATCAGGCCCCATCCTATCTCAAGGCCTCACTGTATCATACTTTCCTAATAGAGCACTTCACTCTCAGAGTGCAGACCTACTTGTGGTTCCTTCTTCTTCTTCTTCTTCTTTCGGCTGTTCCCGTTAGGGGTCGCCACAGCGGATCACCTGCCTCCATCCCATCCTATCCCTTGCATCCTCTTCCCTCACACCCACCCTCTTCATGTCCTCCTTCACTACATCCATGAATCTTCTCTGTGGTCTTCCTCTTTTCCTCCTGCCTGGAAGCTCCATCCTCAACATCCTTTGTCCAATATATCCACTATCCCTCCTCTGAACATGTCCAAACCATCTCAGCCTTGCCTCTCTGACTTTGTCTCCAAACTTCTCAACATGAGCTGTCCCTCTGATGTACTCATTTCTAATCCTGTCCATCCTGCTCACTCCTAGGGAAAATCTCAACATCTTCAGTTCTGCCACCTCCAGCTCTGCTTCCTGTCTTTTTGTCAGTGCCACCTTCTCCAAACCATACATCATAGCAGGTCTCACTACTGTCTT
>VUQH01042614.1:0-13393 GCA_015106775.1 Etroplus canarensis | reverse complement strand
CCAGGACTGAATTACAAAAAAGCCCCCCTCACACTCACCCACACACACAAACCCAGGACTGCTTAACACTATAAACCCTGACTCACTCACTCACAAGCACACACACATACACAGACACACACACACACACACATGATCTGCACTACCTCAACCGCTGCTACCGCACATCACATCTTTTTCTTTCGGTGCTAGTGTCTTGTTCTTGTGTTGTCTTTTCATTGTGCCTTTCTTGTGTACTGTTTTTTTTTTTTTGTTTTTTTTTGCACAAATTTTGTTTTTTGCACCTTGTTCATCTGGGTCAGACGAAAAAGGGTCTTGTTCTTGTCATTGTTTTCTGTTCTTGCACTGTTTGCAACTATTGCACTATGTTGCACACGTTGCACTTTATTTATTTTTAACTTAAATTTTAAACTGTGAGGGTTAAAAAAAACACCCTCCTGTCATATGTCTATATGTTTATATGTTGCACCAGGTCCTGGAGAAACGCTATCTCATTTCACTATGTTCTGCGTCAGCTATATATGGTTTGAAATGACAATAAAGCCTTCTTGAATCTTGATCTTGAATCACCAGGCCTGACTGAGATTTGAAAAACTTGTTAAAAATTCACATTTTTACTTCCAACTAATTAGAGCTGTAGGTCAGACCTTGAATTACAGTGAGCCAGCTACACTAACATTATTGAAACTATTTAAAAATTTTCACTTCCATCCCAGCCAAATTAGTCTAACACAGTGCTGCATCCATTTCAGTTGTGCTTGTACATGGCAGCTTCCTCACTGAATGTGAACAGTGGTGCACTGGTTAGCACTGTTGCCTCACAACAAGAAGCTGCTGGATTTGGAGCCACTGGCTGGCTTGGGCTTTTCTTTGTGGAGTTTGCATGTTTTCCTTGTGCCTGTGTGTACCAGGTACTCTGGCTTCCTCCGGCTTGTAGGTGTGTGGATGTAAACGTAAATGGTTTTCTGTCTGTCAGTGTTAGCCTTGTGATAGATTGGTAGCTTGTCCGGGGTGTTCCTCGACTCTTGCCTCATGACAGCTGGCATAGGCTCTAGCTTCCTGCACCCCTGAGTTGGATAAGAAGAAGTCTTCTTGACCACTCAAAGCGCTTTACACAAGCCACATTCATCCATTCAAACACATATTCAGGTGGCACTTTACTCTATGCACTTTAAACACTTTATCGTCCACAGGCCAGTTTAGAGCCACCAGTTCATACACACCTTTGGACCACGGCAGAAAACTAGAGCACCTGGAGAAATCCCATGTAGACACGGTTAGAATATGTAAATTCACACCTGAAGTTCAAACCCAGAAGAGGAAGAAGAGAAGGCTAAAAGCGGGTGCAATTTCTCATTAAAAAAGAAAGCTGACCTCCTTGTTCTAATTACTTAACATTCTGTGTCATATAAAGTTGTCCTGACTTTAAATAGCTTCTCTAAAATGACATCAAACAAGCTTAGTAATGCAAAGGCTTAAGCATTAAACTTTATGTGAAGTACTCATTTTATAGCCTAAGCACAAGCAAACTAATGCATTAATTCACCTACCTTCAAGTATCTTGCAAGACAATTTGTGCATTTTAGTGTAGTTGCTTATTGTAGCTAAATGACAAACTTTTCGTGGACATACATTGCTGTCACTGTCACTGTCTCTGTGACAGATGTTTAAAACAAAATCTCAGAATCTTACTTGGACTCTGGGTGTATGATATATATAGTGTGCTGCTTTCTGGGTAAAATCTTACTAAAAATCCTCATAACATAAACATGAATGAGGCATTTCTACTGTTAGTTTGTTTTGTACTAAATGGAGCTTAAAGGCAGTAAGATGCACATTTAAGAAGAAGATTCAGAGCCATACTTTTTATTAATCCCACTTGGAGAAATTCCAGGTTTCAAATCTACACTGTTATGCACACATTTGACATACATGCAGTGTGAGTGATTTACACAAACAGAACATGCCATGCGGTGGTGAAGAGATGAGACAAAGGCTGCAGGTGCCAGGGAGCGATGTGGGGGTTCAGTGCCTTGCTCAAGGGCACATCAACAGTTCTCAAAGGGGGAGGGTGAACTGACACCTCTCCAGTCTTCCAGTACACCTCCACATATCTGAGTCTGAGGTGGATCTTGAAGATTGGCCTTCCACTGACTCCACTGGCCTCCAGCCTCCACAGCTGAGTCTTGAACCAGTGACCTCCAGCAGCCCTCTGGTTCCCAAACAAGCCCACCAACTTCTTAATGGCTGTTTTTCAGTGCCCATGAGTTGATTCACACGTTAGTAAAGTCTGGAAGCATCCAGACTTCCAGTTAGAACAGGTTATGCGGGAAAACATACACAGCAATTATAAACTGGAGCAAAATGTCCTTTGAAGTAGGATTTGTACTTCAGTAATCACTCTGTTTAATCTTTCTTCAAATCACTCATTTCCATAATGCTTGAAAAAAGTAAATAATAAAGCAGGACTTGGCTTCCTTACAAATAGACTCAAATTAGTTTTAAAAGCAATGGAGATCATTTCTTACTAAAATGTTACTTCTATATGTCTTTGTGATATTATTTAAATGAGCTGTAAGAAAAACTGTGCTGCCCTCATTGTTGAAATTAAGCCTAACTGCCAAATGCTCATCAGTGATAAAATATTGACAATAGTTATTTAAATTTTAATTAAGCACTCGTAGTTCATCTGTTCCAAACCACATTTCTTCCCTTTCTTTCTTCCTTCCTCTTTGAATACTACACCTGACTCAGTTCACATGTTTTGTTTATTTAAAAACACCTGCTTCCTCCTTTCCTCTCCTCATAATCTGTCTCGCATTCTCTCTCTCTCCCTCTCCTTCCTTCCTGCCTACTTTCTCCCATCATGAACTCTGCCCTACTCTCACTTTTCACACCATTTCTCTGACTCTTTTCTGGACCCTTGTCATTTTTCGTGTGGTTTTCTCACGCCAGCGCAGGATATGAAAGGATTGTTTGGAGGTTTATGGGAGAATGGGAACAGAAAGAGAGAGGAGAGGAGAGAAGGGGAGAGAAGAGAAGAGAAGGGGAGAAAAGGAGAGAATGTTTGTATATTTTGTAGAAAATATCTGATTTAAATTTCAAGGTTTGTTTTTTCTGGGAGGAGATGCTCATTTGTACTTAATAGTATGTGAAAGAGGAGAGTGAGAGGAGTCAGTTCATGGAATTATATTTTGCTGGATAGACCACAGTGGCAGGATTTTTTTTAATCAACATGCCAGACACAGTAGTTTTATAGTAATGAGAAAATATGGAAAAAAAGGAATAAAAATAATGTTGTAGGTAATTTTAAAAAAAATGCATTTCTTGTCAACAAACTCCATGTATAAAATGATCTATAACCTCTGTGACCTAAAATAGCTTGGCTCTTTGATTTTTATCAAATGTTATTGAAAATTATTTGCAGAGATTATTTTAGTTTTAAATGCAGAGAGATAAGGTAGGATGTCCCCCAGTGTAGTGGTGTGACATTAATATTAGATTTGATACGGGCCATGTGGCCTTTATTTAAAAAATAGCTGTGTTTCCTCCCAAAGTTTCTGATCTTCTTCCCATAGATTAAAAGTGTTTTTTTTTTAAGATGGTTGTTTTCTATTTTGCTGAAGAACCAATAAGGATGAGGGAAGTTAGTCCTTGTTGGACTTTATTCAAACGTTCTGACCAGGTTATCTCATCAGTCACTCCCCTCTGCTTTCTCTGTCAGAACTACAGATCTGTGTGTCTGTTTGATGGGTGCCTCAACACGTAGGATGAAGTCTGCTCTCTGGTTACAATTACACAATATCTGGCAATGTGGAACCTTCCTACAGGGGTGTGCTGAGGTGTGGGTGTGTTTATATGTGTGTCAGAACATAGCCGTGCAGGGGAAAAAAAATCAGAAAATAAGTAAGTAAATAAGTTTTTATTTCTTGGATTCACTGCTTAGTTTTACTGCCTCTCTCCATTTACGTTATAGCTTTTCCTCCCGTCTCTCTGTCTTGCTTGTTGAACCAGGCTTGAGGGCCCAAGTTTGAATTTTTCTGTTAACAAACAGTAACCAGCAATTTCTGAACTATACCTTAAAGTAAGCAAACTGATTTTTATCGGCTATGAAAGAGATTACTGTAAGCTGGTATAGGCTACTAAAAGGATTCACTTACGCTGCTTGACCAATCAGATATGTTCAGAGTTACAGCCCTGAACAGTTCCTGAACTTTCAGAAAGTACTACTCCCCTGAGCACTAACTATTTTGGAAGCTGTGACAAAATTCCCCCAGAACTTAATTTAATCTGTCCAGTAAGTCCTGCCAAAGGTTCCTTGTCCCTATGAAAAGTTCCTATTGAACCAGCAAAAAAGATGTTTTTTTGTTTCCTTCTCTTAATTTCATGTATGTAACAGTTTACTGCATATTCTGCATTAATCACACTCTCCTCCGTGTACAAGCTTTTTTATCTAAAAGAAATTTGAGAATAAATTCTGTCAGATAAATTTAATCCTCTGACAGTCCGGAAAAATGACTGAAATGGATGTGATTAATTTGGACACTTAATTGTCAGTCCCACACAGACAACAGGCAGCTATCTGTGATAATTAATGGGACATCATGTGCTTGAGTTATGATTAATTCAGCTGTCTGCTAATAAATTGTGATTTAAACTTCATGTGTTGCTTTAGCTTTTACTTTGTTTAATTTGATCATTTTGTTCACATTGTTCTGCAGTTAGCATCACTGATTTTCTGGCACATGCTGATTTAATGAGAGGCCTTTGCTTTACTGTTCTTGTAATAGTAATATTTAGCAGACATGTTTTACTTTGTCTCTTTTATAGCATCAAACATCATTTAATTGAATTTACAATTTTGGAAATTTTTTCATGTTGCTGATGGGAAACAAATCAAATAAACTGCTATAGTGAGAACAAGGAGAGGACTGTTGTGAAAATGCGCAGCATACATGGAGGAAAACAGTATTCATATCAAGTGATCTCAGGCATTTCTTTGAAGAAAACACAGTAGGCATTATTATTGAAAATATTTTTGGAGAGAGAGAGAGAGAGAGAGAGAGAGAGAGAGAGAGAGAGAGAAGCTGTTGCCATCATTGATTCAACATCAAAGTCTTTATCCTTTTGACTGACTCTACAAAAGATTTTTTCGTGTCTTGATAATATGGTAAGACTTCCCCAAAATTCAAAGTAGCTGTATTAAATCAACAAAAAAGTGGTTAGAAAACAATTGAAACTACAAAGTTTTCTCTGTATTTTGCAGTGCACAGACGATGTGGAGAAACACACATAAAATATGCACAAAGCCTGTGATGAATGGGAGGTTTGTGTCCCAGCAGTCACACATTGAGCTCAATTTTTAGTGTGTGTGCTGAGGAAATGTGGAAAAAAGAAAGCACTGTGATGATAGATGTAGTGGATCTTTCATTTTTCTTTCCCACGATCAATTAGCAATGCTCAACAGCTTTATGACAGCCCAAATATGAACGTTTTCTGTCACTCTCTTTGTTCTTCCGGCTTTCTCCCTTTCCTCCTCCTCTCACCTTGTCCTTGCTGTGTTTATCCACCCCTTTTTTAAATTCTTTGATCTTAATCCTTTCTCACACTCCTTCTCTCTCTGTTTCCTCCCTTCCTTGTCTGTTAGTGCACTTGTTTCTTGTTCTTTTTTCCAAACAGCTTCCTGCTTCTTGATTCTCTCAGTATTGTTCCCGTTGTATGTGTGTGTTTGCACTGACTGTACTAGGACTGTGTGGGAACTCAGCTGTGTGAGCTTTATTTTATTATTTTGGTAGGTGAGACTGTGTGTCTGTGTATGTGTGTGGGAACAGAGATATGTCTTTATTTACTACTTGTTGACTGTATTTCTGGTTTTCTCTGCATATGTGTGTGGGAACTGTTTACTAGAAACAGTTTTCCTGTTTTGATGTTGACAAACCTACCGACAGACCGATTCCTATCTGCTGCTTTGTCTCCCACTTTATTGCTGTGCCACTCTTTGACTTTTTTAGCAGGTATTGTGTATGTGGCTTTGTATATGTGTTGTTTTCTTGGGTATTCATGCATTCTTAGGTGTGTCAATATGTGTGCATGAGAAAAAGAAACAAAAGATTAAAATGGGTATAAATAAAATACAGAAACAAACTTAAAGTAACAAAGCGTTCCTTAGTCTGAACTCACCCCACAACAGGAAGTGCTGAGTGAATGACACAGCCATATTAGGAGCCAGGAAGTAAAGGTGATGGAGTCTCCGTGGCGACAGAGTTCCCAAGACCTGGTCACCACAGTGAAAAGGGTCAAGCCCAGTTTATGGCCTGCTCATGAGAAAGGCAGAGGTCAACATTTGTATAGGACAACAGGATAATAGCCTGTAAAGTCAAAGTGAGGTCAAAATCTTAATGTTCCTGTCTGCAAGTGCCACTTAAAACTGCTCGTAGCTATAAATTTATATCTGACTCTAGAAAAACACACAAATCCACAGTGGCAGGAACAAAAATACACTTTATGTCCATGTGTGTTCATGTCCCAGACCAAGAGACTGAAGTCTGGACCAGGTCTACCCATTTGAATAAGAAGCACTTTGGGAGAAATGTACTAGCTGATAAATCTCCTTCACTGATGCACAGAAAATTATTCACTTTTCATTTTGAAAAGCAAGCAAATGTGATTTTTATTTTTACATTATTTTTTTATTTTCACATGGCAACAGCTCAGTACATTAAGGCATTTAGACATAGTCAAGACGACCTGCTGAAGTTCGAGCATCAGAATGCAGAAGAAATGTGATTTATGTCACTGTGAATGTGACATGGTGGTTGGTGCCAGATGGTCTACTCTGAGTAGTTCATAAACTGCTGGTCTGGATTTTCCTGCACAACCATCTCTGAAGTTTATAGAGAATGGTCTGAAAAAGAGAAAATGTCCAGTTAGTAACAGTAATCTGTGTGAAATGTCTTGTTGATGTCAAGGTCAGAGGAAAATGGTGACAGCTTCAAGTTGATTGGAAGGCAACAGTAACTCGAATAAACTCTCCTTACTACCATGGTATGCCGAAAAGCATCTTTGAATGCTTAACATATTGAACCTTGAAGCAGATGGGCTACAGCAGTAGAAGACCACACTGGGCACCACTCCTATAAGCTAAGAATAGAATTCTGAGGCTGCAGTTGGCACAGGTTCACCAAAATTGGAGAGGAGGAGATGGACAAACAATGCCTGGTCTCGATTTCTGGGCAGAATTTGGTGTGGATGGATGAATGGATGGTTTTAGCCACTGTGATTGTTTTTAATATAGTTTGAAGGTGTTAAGTAGCATGGTTAGTAAGCTGCATCCATAGACTGTATAGATATATCAGACAGGCATGGATACATACTAATTAATAACAAAAGAAAAGAAAACTGGTATCTCACTAAAACCTAACCACAGCCTTTTTGGACACCTGGAAGCCAAATAATTTGTCAGTTAATCACATTAAAATGCTCCAAAATGCACAAACACTGTAATTAGCACCCACCTGCCACTCAAATCAGCCCTATACCTAAAGGGGTGACTTTATAAAAACAATTCACCCTATTTACAGTTGTTATGAAAGGAGAGATTAGTTACAGAGACCACGAGTATTTTGCACCAGGCTGTAAACATGTTTAAGTTTATCATTTTAATCAAGGGAGTCTTCAGTAGTCTACTGGTTTGTAGATTTGCCTCTGATGCAAAAGGTCCCAGGTTCACAACTGGGAGGAGACCCAGGCCTAGCTTTGGGAGTCACAAGCTAGTGTACTCCCGTTGCTGGTCCCAAGTCCAGATAAATGGGAGAGTTTTTTCAATAACGGTATCCAGGGTAAAACTGGCACCAGATAACATATACAGATTACTCTGCTCTGGCAACCCCTTAGGGGGAAAAAGGAGCTAGTAGAATAACTGCACTTTGTGGAACCTGTTTGTGTTGGCTTCGTGTGTGACTTTGCTGTAAAGTAGTTTGCACAGTTTAGTTGGTTGTTTTTCTATGGCAGCCTGCAGAGAAAACCTGAGCAGGCCTGTATGTAGTGCACTCTGGTTCAAGTGTTTCATAGCAGCAGCTGTTACAGTAAAGACATGTGGCACAATGATATTAGTTTCAGTATGATCAAAGCTTACCAGTGGGTTTTTTATGATTCACCATGAGTCCTTGACAGTACCTCTCCTGTTCTTGAGTACTGGTGTTGTTGATGATTGTGTTATGGAGGATCAGCTTTGGCCACTTGTAGTTCACCTCATCTGCTGATAAAAAGATTATGAAAAGTTTCCAAATGTAAATGTGGTTCAGTTGCTTCTACCTTCAGCTTCGTCACAGTCATGGGCATGGGCACTCACTTGTTTTGTGTGAATTACAGTCTCCATTGCATTGTTTGCAGCAATCTAACAAAGGAAAAGGGACACTACATAAAAAAATTGAGATTTTCTGGATGTCAAACTCTCACTTTTCCCACTGCTTCATGTTGCCATTTGAGAAATTCTGGAGACATTGTGGTGATGTGATCTGCATAGTGGTGACTGAAAATACGAGGCTTCAGTCAGAGTGATCACTTAGATGGGAAAACATGTTGGAGTTGCAGTGTTGGCTTTTTGAGTCAGTGTCAAAGACTGAATGATGTCTTCAGACCACAATCCCTACCAAAGAGAAACTTGATTTATCAGCAGCGGTAAAAACATGAAAATTACCATGATTGCAGCAGAGACATTTTCACATGATCACAGAGTTTTGCAAACAAAAAAACCCCCAAAAACACGCCCTCCCACAAACCTAAAAATTTCCAGAAGATCGCAGTGTCCTAAGTTTGATGTTGATGGAGCAGCTGTAAGCATCAGACTGCTTATATTTCTGAATTAAACAAACATATGAATTTGTTGTCACTTGTAAATTTGGACCAGTCAATTGTTCTCTTGTGTTTATTATAGCTTCTGTCAAGCAAACCAAATCGTGGGTGACTGAAATCATACCTGCTGGACTGTTTGCGTGAAAAATATGTTACATTATCTCCCTGGGCCAGAGTGCTGCGAGAGCTTTTAGTGGCTTAAATTGCAGCAGACAATAAGTAAACTTAACTTAATGTTAAATAAGTTTTCTTGTGTTCCTCCTGTTGCCAAAAATAATGGGTCAATCCTAGAAAACGTTTAATGTCACGCATCTCTCCTTATAACAGTAACACTGGTGTCTTTACTAGCCAGTTGAGAAGGATTGTATGAGAGCATATCGACCAACCATCTGTCATAAAAATTTCACCCATGGTGTGCACCGTCACAATCAGTAGGTAAACTGTCTGAGTTAATTTAGAAATGAACTGTTATAAAGTTCTGTTGATGGAGTCCTGCACAAGCTGGGGACATTTTAGACTTTTGATAATTAAATATTGTGGCACTCAGTTATTGATGTTTGTCTCTTAAAAGAGGTCTCCTTGAGAAATTCAAAAGTCCATTTAAAACTTAGACAAGTCTAATTTTCTTTCTATCAGATTTGGTGCCATCAGCTCAATTGCTCTCTCCAGCTTTCTTCCATCTCTCGATTCACTGAGGAATTAACTATCAGTGGCATCTTCCTTCTCTGCTGTCTCTCTTCTCATTCTGCTGGATTACTGTATATCTAATAAAAGAACTCAACAGTGGCTTTTATTCCAATCATTTAATGCGATCATTTTAGAAACGTCTTCATATTGCATAGAGTTAAACTCTCATACACATTTAAGTGCCTGAAAGGGAAAAAACACATTCACCAGTGTATAAAAATATTATAGAGCTCCATAGTGTGGTCTGGATGAACTGTGCATCAAAAATGTAAAGTATATTAAACATTATTTGTTTATTTAAATAAAGTAATGCATTAGTTTACTCTTTACCTCCTGTAGAAAGTAATTTCTCACAATTTTAAATTACTTTTACATTATTGTGTGACATTACCTGAAATGCATTATGTGATTGGCAGTTTACATAACATAAGCCTTACGTATGACCACATATATAAACCCCATTTCCAGAAAGTTGAGATTTTCCAAAATTCAGTCAATATAAAAATCTGTGATATGTTAATTTATGTGAACCTGTATTTAACTAACAAATTACAAACAGAAAAATTAAATGGGTTTTACTGATCCACTTAATTGCATTTTGCAAATATACACAAATGTAACATCTGATGGCTGCTGCACACTCAACAAAAGTTGGGACAGAGGCATTTACCATTGTGTTCTGTTACATTTCCTTTTTAATAACACTTTTTTAATCATTTTGGACCTACAAATTGTTGTAGTTTTGCAATTAGAAATATTGCCCATTCTTGGTTGATATAACACTTCAGCTGCTCAATAGTCTGTGTTCCATTGTCTCATTCTTCTCTTCAGAAAGTGCTGTACATTTTCAAGAGAAGATAGATCTGAACTGGCAGTAAGCCAGCAACACACACACATTCTGTGTCTATGAAGTCATGATGTTGTAGCCCATGCAGAATGTGGTCTGGCATTGTCCTGCTGAAAAAAGCATGGGCGTCCCAGGAAGAGACATCACCTTGATGGCAGCATATGTCTCTCCAAAATCCTAATAAATGCCTTGGAGTCAGTGGAGTCAAAACAAACAACTTAAACACAAAGTGGGCACTGATGCACCCACATACCATCACAGATACTGACTTTTGCACCTTTCACTGATAACAATCTGGACTGTGGCTCTCATCTTTGGCACAGAGAACTCCACGGATCACAGCTCACAGTTCCACAGTCTTTCGGTCCATCTGAGATGAGCTCTCTTTCAGAGAACTTGACAATGTTTCTGCAAAGAGTTCATGTACGAGTTCCTCCTTGTGTAATTCAGTTTTAAGCTGCATTACTAGATGCAACAACTTACCTTGTCTATGTGGTTTCTTAAGCAGTGTCACTTAAAGCTCATTCATCAGTGGTTTCTGATCTTGCCCTTTGCGCACTGACACGTCTCCAAATTCTCTGAATCTTTTCATAATATTGTGCGCTGTAGATGTTGAGAGACCTAAATTCTCTGCAGTCTCACATTTTGAACTGACTAACAATTCTCTCACGAATTTGGACATAAACCCATCCTTGCTTGGAAATACTGAGCCTTTGATGGATGCTACTTTTATACCTAATAATGATACCTCAACTGCTCCCAGTTATCCTGCTTAATGTTGAGTCTCCCAAACCAGTGTTTTTTGAATATTCTGTGCACTTTTCAAACATTATTTTAACTGTGTCCCAACTTTTATGGTGTGTGTTGCAGCCATCAGATTGTAAAGTTTTTTTTATACTTAAAAAATGCAATTAATTTAGTTAATTTTCAAAATGTTTTGACATTTTTTTCTTTGTACTTTAGTCAGTGAAATTAAGTTTCATGTGAATTAACCTCACAGGGCTTTTCTTATTTGCATTTTGGAAAATATCCAGACTTAACTGGAAATGGGGCTTGTACAGACATAACACCAAATAAATGCACAGTCTTTCTTTTAAGCTATTTAATAAAGTATCAAAGCAATGCCAATGAGTGAAAAAATAAGGGCAAGCCCAGACTGCACTTTACAGAAAAATGTCATGGCACAAACAAGGATCAATTAAGAAAATTAAGCCAGGATTGGCTGTAGGCTAGATTGCCTTATAATTAAAGCAGTAATGGAAATGTGACTAATAAATCTAACAACAGTGATGCTTTATATTGCATTACTGATAAACTGTGTGATTACAGTAGTGGGTTTCTCTATATTATGTTATCCACAGCACTGCTGGTGATGCCTGCCCATCAGATTTGTCTGGTTCAGTAAATTTATGGTGCTTTGTCATAGCAGAAGTTGGACCCAGTTACCCCAAATTCTGACATTCGAAAGGTGTAGGGGTTTTTGAATACTGGAACTGCTTTTTGTTTGAAAGCTTAATTTCTTAAACTTTTAGTAAGGTTGACTTATTATTTAACCAAAATTGAGATGGAATGTCTTCACACTGTAAACAGAGACGGTACAAAGAATGACCTCATACCTTTTCAGTGTCTGTCTCCTTCCTCTCTGTGCAGCAGCCAAATGACATTTATTTTTCAGTGAGCCGCATTAAACGACAGTTTGTCAGTGACACGCTGAAGTTCTGATTTAATTATTTTGAATTCAGCTGACTTCACTTAGCTGAAAGACTGTCTGCCTCTGCCTCCTCCGCCTCCTCCTCCCATTAGCTCAGTAAAGCCATGGTTCTGTGTCCAAGGGCGTAGTTGAATGTTGCTGTTTTACAACTGTATTGATAATTAAATGGCCGTCTGATGATGCTTGATGCTGATAGGCATCTGCGTATCAGCATCAAGCATTTTTTAAAGTGAACTATCAGGCTAAATAAACAGACTCATATGAGAAAGCTATGATAGATATGCTATCATCCTTACTTGCATTGTGACAAATATTTGATTGAATTTAATAATTAATTGGAAAATAACATCTTGTCATTCTTTCCATCTATCTTCAGGCATTTTTTAATTGGTTAGGAAAAAAATGTAATTGAGTGAATTTAAAGATCACGCCACTTAACTAACTTTCCCCCATCTGATCCCTGTCCGGTGTTGCTGATGTGCAAAACAGTCAGACTAGTTTCACTAAATGCCGTTGAATTCAGATTACTCTTCAAAATGTCAAACTCAGGATTTTCCAAGTGTGCTGAACAAATGCTACTGACTTGCCCTTAAAAAAGCCATGCTGAATCAGCAGAGGCAGTATATGAGATTTTAGTCAGTGAAAGTAGTTTGGAATTAAAGCAAAGACAGTTTACAGAAACAAAGTCTAGGCAAACAACTTGTCTTAGACGTGACTCTAGGATTTGATAAAGTCTGGTTTGTTTTACTTATAGTTAGAATCACTTTGTGTAAGGAACAGTTGAAAGTGGGCGCATAAGACACTGCAATATTGGCTCCAGAGTGGCTTACAACAGTTAAATATATAAAATGCCCTGATGTAGAAGATTTCAGGGGTTACATTTATAATCAGCTGGGAATGTGTATTACAAATAGTTGATTTTTGAACTCTATAATTTTTCCCCTAATGATTTTAGAGCCTTTAAATAGAAATGGTGCCAGAAATGTGTCCTATTTTGCAGTGATATAATAAAAACTTATCTCATATTGTATGCCAGTCCTCCTCTGGCTTTTCAGATCTGAGTCAGAAATTATTATTAATATTAGAAAGCTCTCTTCACATAAATCTAGCTAGACCTGTCTTATTCTGGGGTTCACACACACATTTTAAGGTGAGAATTGGCAATGAGTTTATAGTAAGTTTGTAAAATATTAGGTTAATACCTCAAGTTCAGATTTATTTGTATGGTCCAATATTACATGAAAAGTTTTAAAGGGCTTCAAAGGCATAAAACATAACACCACACTAAAGACATG
>VUQH01042609.1:0-10621 GCA_015106775.1 Etroplus canarensis | reverse complement strand
CTATGAACCTCAGCACCTCAGCACTCAGCAAACCTGCTCTATAACTTTGCGCGATCTACACACACACATACTGTATATGTGTGTTCGTGTGTACTGTCCAATGTTTAACATGTTGCTACAGACCCCTTGTATATTTTCTCAAGCTGTGTTGCTAGTTTTTCTGCCTTGTCCAAATTTCTACAAACCAGAAAAGTTTGGCAAAACTGAAAATGAAAAGATGTCAATAATTTGGTATCTGAGACAAATTAAAGCTGAGGCTGGTTAGGTCTCGATTGTTCAGTATCAGCTCTTGGCTCATTATTGTGAGGAAGTGTATTTCAAAACATAGTTTTCTCCCAGACCTTCCAAGCAGTCATACCAATAGCTCTCTGATATGGAAGAGAGAAAAATACCACATTATTCCAGTACTGTATTCATTTTGCATTAAACAAGACGCATTCATTCAAGACATATTTTCAGTCTGTCTCTCTCACACAAATATCCACAGAGATACACACATGCGAACATATCCATAGAGCGAGGCTGAAAAAACAATTACAGTTTCTCATTAAGGCACTCCTAATCCCTTTATGCAAAACACAGTTACACAAGTACACACAATGAGGAGAAAGAGAGAATGAGGGAATGGAGAAAAGAGGAGAGCGAAGAAAAAAATGTAGCGCAAATGCGAGGAGAATAATTACATATATCATGAAGCTGTCCCTTTTATTTCGGATGTCACTTCTGATGTCACTGGCCGGCTTTGGCGCTAATTTGAATTCAGACCTTTATCAGTCGCCGGCAGCAGATTTTGAGTGACAGCGCCACCAAACGCCTCTCGCCAGCCGTCCTATTGATTTCTCTAAATCCCCAACAATAGCATTTGCATGCTTGTTTCTGTTATAATACAGATATGCCGTTTCGGAAATTAAAGAGCGGCAGGCAGACCAGAGGTAACTAATTGTGTGCCTGTGTAATGAGTGCAGTTTCAATTTGATATAACCCACAGCTTTTCCCCTCGCAGGCCCGCGCTAAGTACTTTCAAGTCTTTGTGGGGAAATAATTGATTTTTTGTGCTTTGGGCACAGGGAAAACTATTATGATCTTTTTGAATAATGGCAGCAGGAGAAAAGGCACGTTGAACGATTTAAATTGGTATTAGAGGAGAGGAAGGAAGGAAAGGAGGGCTTGGTGACGGGTGGAGGACTGATAGCATTGCGGAGTCCTGGATTTGACTGACAGTCTGCAAATGGCTACTAGTATGTTGATTACTCATTCTCTTAAGGTGGAAGTGGGGCAATGTGTGGAGTCGTTATGGCAGTGAGTAAAGCCACATTGAGCCTGACTGGTGGATTGCTGGCTTGAGGAAAGGAGAAAATGGAGTGATGGAGAGAGGAGGGCAGTCAGGGTGGTCTAGCTGGCTTGCAATGCCAGGGGTCTGTTAGTGGGCCAAAACAGTGGGTGAATGAACAAGTACACAGGGTGGGGTTGGCATGTTGTCATATAGCTTCAGGCTTCTCTCTCTTCCTCTGTGTGTGTGTGTCCTTGGTTGGTCTTACAAGTGCTGAGGCACAGGATGGTGAAAATAAAAGTCAGTGTGCAAAGTCATTGAAAATGTAACACTCTCTTGAGGATGTTTTAAACCTGTGTGCATGTGTTTGTGTCTGTCGATGCAATACAGCATGTGTCTGTGAGCGAGTGTGTTTGCACCACATGCCAACTAGTCTGATTTATTTGAGGGAAATGTGATTATTCTGGATATCAGTGAGCCAAGCTGTCTTTCTCTCTCATGACTGAGAAATCCTTTTTTTGTCCTCTGTCCCCACTCTCTCTCTCTCTCTCTGCTCTCCGGAGGCTTTGTTTCTTTTGTAACAAAAGCAGGGTGTCTTAGTTAATTCGGCATGTTCTAATTTCACACTCTTAATTGTACGCAGAGATAAACAGGTTTTTTCCATTGTGGACGGAGGTGGTGATGGGCGAGGGAGCGGGGGGCTACCAGCTTTGCACTTCTATTGTCGTTTTACACAGCGGAGGGCAACAACCATGCCATGTTCTCTTGTCCTTTGAAGCCCACTGGTTTCCCATTAAAATTACAGCGACCATTTTCAATGGCATTATCCAATACTCAAGGCTTCTGAGTGACAGTTGAGTAAAAAAGGAAGAGGAAAAGACAGCTTTGGGAAGACACACTGTCACCCGGCAATCTTGTGAAGCAGACACACCAACATCAAACAGGAGAGCATGTGCAAAGCACTTGCATATGTTTCCCTGTGAAACATCATAGGCACGTTATAACAGTTACAGCTCAGGTTGTATTGTTGGAGGGGCACATTTCAAAGTGACGCAAGTATTTTTCACAGTGAGACTATAGGGTGCATTATAAGGAAACTGTCCTTGTACAAAATGGAAAGATAAACATTCAATTACTGTGTGCATTTTTATTTGTAGTTTATTTTTTCTTAAGTGTAGCTTTATTTGCATTTTTGAACATCAACTGCTTTTGACCTCTTAAAACAATTACAAAAAGCTATATTTTCTTATTTAATAAAATGACAGCCACACCAATGTTTATCCTAAATTTTGTGAACATTAAGTTTTGCAGTAAAATCAATTAAAACAAATAATTTTAACAATTACTTTCCTTTGAGGTCAATACTACCTCTGAAAAAAAAAACAAAATCGCAAAAAAAAAATAAAAGTCTGAACAATTTTCACAGCTGAACTCTTGGCGTGAAAAGCAAACCTTGGGTTGAATTCAAAACATATCCCTAATTATTACTGTTGTTAGCTCTTTGAAAGAATGAACCTGCTGAGTATTGATTTTTAGATCTGTGAGGTTGTCTGTGCACGTACACTGTGACTTTCCAGAGCTGTATTAATGCCAATATCATACGTGCTCATGGAGAAAAAGGCAGTTGAGGGAGACGTGAAGTAGGGAAACTACAGGGAGAGGATCGGCACAGAGGCTGCAGCACTTGCGTGCAGGTTGCTGCGCTTTGCCCTGTCCCATCTCCTGTCAATACAGCCCAGATGTGATGGCTTAATACTGTTAGCGCAGGCTTAGCAGGGTGTGGTGTGACACTGTGGGCGCGTGTCCTTTGGATGTGTGTGCAAGGGGTCAAGTCACGCAAACAGAAAGGCAGTGTGTGTGTGTTGAATGGCCCCCAGCCACCGTGTCTATCTCCCAAGTCAACACACACGTGCAAACACACTAAGGACACCAAGGCAAGGCCCCTTCATGCCAGTTGTGCTGTTTCTTGTGACCTTCTGTGTGCAGACTGATCTAAGGACCAAACCGGCATCATTTATTTACAATAAATCTAAACTATCGTCTTGATGCATGCTCAATCATCCAGGTACGTAAAGCCTCAAAAGTTGATTCTGTTCATCTGGACATAGGGTTTTCCGTGGGAGAAACGTTTCATCACTCATCCAAGTGACTTCTTCAGTCTCAACTGACTTCTTCAGTCTCAACTGAAGAAGTCACTTGGATGAGTGATGAAACGTTTCTCCCACGGAAAACCCTATGTCCAGATGAACAGAATCAACTTTTGAGAAATCTAAACTAAAAACACACAACATACATAGGTTGTGTTTTCATTTATGATAAATATATACCTTAAGGTCGCAAATTCACTTTGCCTTTTAGTTGTTATTCTTAGTAATTAAAACTAGGCTATAGATGTTGGCAGGACTGTCACTGATGTGAGAGTGTAAACTCTGAGGCTCATAAATAGAAGAGAGTTCATCAGCCAGAGAGTGTTTGTGACAGCATTGTTAGAAAATTATGTTTAATTTCACTTGATGGTGTTTTTGGCTGAACTGATGCTTACTTAAAGTTATTTTGCTGATTGGCTCAGTCCTCTGAGAAAATAGTCTGATCTTCTATAAATTGAGATGTAGTGAAGTGAAACAACAGGAAATAATTACATCAAATTTGCATAGTATGGATAAAATCACTGTGATGATGAGAAATATTTTGGCCAACGTGTGTGTTTGTGCATTATAGGAATACATTTGCTTTAGTTTTTTGTAAATAGAATTTGAAAAAAATAATGTTTCCTGATGATGCCAAAGTATGTGTGACATCTGCATAAAATATCTCAGTGTTGTGATATCAAAGTGTGCGTGTGGCTTGCAGTATGCAAGTCCCAAAGTGTGCGTTGCAAAATAACCCTCTTCAGAGAGTACACACACACCGCTCAGAGCACTTGGCCTCTCTTCCTATCACTCACTTCTCAGCATCTTTCCACGAGTCTCCTCCGGGTTGTCCCTCTCTTTCCAGCTGAACCTCCTCATGCTCATTCCCACTCCCCTTCCTCCTCTCTCTCTCAGGGAAGCAGCGTTGGTTAATTTAGTTGGTCATAACTAATAGCAGCTAATCTGCAGGCGGGAGTCTGCCGAGGATATTGGACAGTGTCGAGGTTAATCGCAGCCCGCCCGGTTAGCCAAGGCAGACAAGGGGAGGAGATGGGAGGAGGGTGGAAGAGGAAGAGGTGGATGAGGAGGAGGAGGGCTTAATTCCACCGAAGGCAAATGGCATGCCGGTTTTTATCTGGGCCCCTGATAAGGGAGCGCTAATACACCGAGGAGAATGGATGCTCAAGGGCCGGGTTCCTCTTATCAGCAAACTTTACAACAGGAGCCCCGGACTAACGGCGCAACCCCCACGCCGTGCACAATAAGCACCTCATTTCACCTCTCAAGCAGAACTATCGCCACACCACCACCCACTACCCACCCGCCCCTCTCTTATGCCTGCATGCACATACACACTCACTTATATACACACACACACACACACACCGCATCCTCTCCACTTCACTTTTGCTCGTCCCCAACCCCGCCCACCACCTCCTCTACCTCCTCCACTGCCACCATCCCATCAAGCCACAGAACACACACGTTTGCGTGGACACGCACACTTGCACACGCACTTACATACACGCTGCTTCCCTCCACGTTTCTGTGCAGCCCAGAGCAAGCAGCCACCAGGAATGGGGGAGTATTATGAGCGTGGGCTAATTGGAAGATCACTCTAATGCATTAAGAGATAAAATAGTTTGGCTGCGGGCCTAGACGCAGGATCAGAACAACATTGGAGGAAGCTATCTGGCCCTGTCACACATTCGCAGATTTCCATACTAACGCAGAGAGAGCAATTACCCCAAACACAGAGCTCTGTTGGCGCTACAACACTCTCTCTGCCAGTACCACGGCCCCAGGAAATTAGAGGAGGTGTGTGTGTGTGTGTGTGTGTGTGTGTGTGAGTGTCTCTGTGAATAAGCTTCGGCAAGGGAGGAAATTGGCTTAGTGTTTTTTGATTGTGTATTTGTTTTTCTGGCTTAAAGAAGCAGGAATTGGCTTTAGGATAAGTTTAGGTTTTACAGGGTGGCCTTGGGTGTGTTGTGAAAAGTGGGAAAGCGAGAGAGAGAAACACATCCACCAAAACAAAGATATTAAGACAGTAGGCTAATCAACACGGCTAATAGGGAAACAGGCATCTGCTTGCTTACACCCTGTCTGTGTTGTTTTTCACATGCTAATCACTGTTTGTTATCACCATCAGTGGGAGGTGTGCGTATTTGTGTGTGAGTGTGTGTGTGTGTTTTGGTGATTTCTCTGTCTGCTGCTCTTTGACAATATCATCCGCTGTGTTCTTTGCTTTTTAAAATGAGGTCCATTCTGCGGGAAGTTCTGACTCTTTCTGCAAATATTTTGCTAATTTGTGTTTGTTTTTTTTATGTAAATGCTTTAACTTTTTCAGAAGGACTAATTTGTTTAGTGACATTAAAATCAAACTGGAAGATAAAGACTTCTGAAAAACAGTCAAGAAACTTGGCATCATAAGCATAAATGATATTTAAATATCTATGGAAAAAGTTTCCAACAGATTTGCTGTGGCTGAAATTATATTAACTTTGCTTGCTTTGGAAACTCAGAACTCCTTTGCACCCCCATCAAACTGTTTTGGATCAAATCCCTCTGACTCTTACAGGCCTTGGTATTTCTTTATCTCTGTGGCACCTGTAGGCCTGAGTAGCAAGTGTAACAGGTAGGCGCTCCCTGTCAAAGTCCGTCTGGCGGGGCTTGTTTGGATTGTGTCTGTGCTGGCATTCGCCTGTGGGCAGAAACAAGGGCTCCCCTGACTCTCTTCAACTAAATGGATAACAGGTCACGGCTGGAAAGAGAAGGTGCTTACGGTCAGAGCGATTTCATACCTTAACTGAGACGAGACCGCTTAGCCAACAAGGCACACACTTGCACGCAAACACACACAGATTTCTTTGTAGATCCTCGCTGTAGGGTGGGACAGACAACAGCCCTCAGCGTCTTCAACCATTGTTGCCCATGATTTGCCGTTAAATCCAATTTATCGCTGTTATGGAAATGTATCTCTACCCTACGGCTCATAAGGGTGGGTTTATTCCACACAACCCCTCCATTTATCCATTCCTCACCCCCTTGTAGATTTGCTACGGTGGCACAGCTTACATGAATGTTACAGCAGCCTAGGGATATGATATGACATAGTGCCTACATTTTACTGTATTTCCTTAAAGTTTTATTTACATTCAGTATTGGTATGCAGCAGTCAGAGTTACCTGACAAAAGTGACTGAAAAACAATAACTAAGAACCTAAGAAAAACTACTCTGGGTAATCTGAAGACAAACAGCTGTTTCACAACAAATCTGCAATTCTTCTATGTACAGAGTATTGACTTTACTCACGCAAGTATTAAGGTATTTGTCCCAATAAAAGAAGTGAATGGGATTACATCACATTTAAAAAACCATCTACACTTCTCTACAGAATCGGTACACTCTTCCTTCTGGATAATCAGCAGACCTCGCTCTGAGTAGTTTTAACTAGAGCTATCTTCTACTTAAAAATAGAATAATCCCAATGGAAACTAAGAGGCACAAAAATTCATCTGAAAAATGTCGATTCTTTAAATGCCATTTTTCAATGCTGTGCACACCACAAAAGAATTTTCAATTCACATCTATTGTATTGGAGTGACAGCAGAAATGTCATAGACGGATATCTCAAAACCAGGGCAGAGAAAATCAGCACTGTTTTGCACAGGCCGATACCACTAAGGGTAACAGAGAAAATGTGTTTTTGTATAATGTGGGTAAATTGAGCCTTCGAATACTGATGAGTTAAAGGTGCCATAGGTTAAATGGTCCTTGCGCTCCATTTACTTTTATGCCACTTCTCATGCTTTTGTCTAAAAAGGGTAGATAAGTCCAAAACAATCTAATAAAAAAAAAATGAAGGTAAAATATTCAAACACACACGCACTTGCTCTTTCCAGAAATCAGACACATGGGCACATGGTGTCATGTGTGACGGTGTACTTTTTGCTTCCACCACCTGCGAAGTTTTCTAATTGCTCACAGGGTGATATGTAACAACTAGACCAACTCCTGTTGCAGTTTTCATTTCACCAGAAATAAACAATGGCTCACTCTGTAGTCATGGGGTGGTGCTCTGCACGTACTACATTAGTGTGTGTCACTGGACGCAGACATGTATGGCAAGCTTGAGTGCGCAGTCCAAATGTGCATGTGCTGGTGGATGCTGAGGTGTATGATGAGATGCATCATAAGACAATAAGTATTCATTATCACACACACAAGGCATTGGCACTGTGGCTGTTTTCTGCTATGCAAGGAGATTGGTTCCAGGTGTCAGTGAAAGGCAGCGAACGGCAGTGAGGCCAAGATATTTGAGATAGCTGCTGTCTGAGCAGAGGATTTCAAAGTGTTAGGATACGCCACTACACTTCTAATACTCCATCTGTCTGTCTGGTTCACACACGCTCGCACAAGGATACGTAGACACGTGCACATAAGATCAATATAGACTGGAATGATGACACTCAATGTGGGGCCAAAAGCTCTCTGTGTCTGTTTTTGCTCCAGCCTCTCCTCTCCTCTCCTCTCCTCAACCAGTCCATAGAGGAGCATTGTGTTAACTCTACTTGTTTCCTCCACTGCTTCCTCCCCTGTTCTCTCTTCCTCTGCTCTCTAGCCGAACCCTCCTTCCTCATCTTCCTTGTGAAACAATTGGCAGATGTAACATTTAATTACGGCTGTATCTCCTCAGGCGCTGTCGAGGCAGAGCGAACCTAACGCCACTCAGAGCAAAGGAGGAGCTGCATTACAATTTGCCATGAAGTGATTTATTCGCCGAACAAGGTGGGGGGAAGCAAATAGGAAAGGTAATTTCTCGATACTCGCTACAAAAAGGTCAAATGCTTTTTAATGACTGTGTTTTCTGATAATGCAGAATGAAGTATGGCAGTGGCTACAGTGACGGCAGTGCTGCTGTGGGGGAAGCGCTCCAGACAATAATAAAGTTGCAGATTGATATCACATTGCAACGTTTTAATGGAGTCTTGTGGCTGAGGACTTCATTTGCAACAGGGTTTAGCCCACGCCTCGCCACCACTGTCACCGTGTGTGATTTCTCTATTCCAGACGGGGGCCTGTCGTTGTTGTTTGCCATCAACGCAAGCCAATTTTAAAAGAGCAAATGAAGTGTGGCCTATTAAATGTTGCCATTCACACAGTCATCGGGGGTTATTGAATGGTGATTAAAACAAGAGAGCGAGAAGATATGACTATGTGAGCAAACTGAAAAGCCACATACTTCAGTTATCCAGTATGCATGGAGGGCAGGGAGGAGACAGAACAGGGAAGTGAATAAAAAGAGAACTGATAAGGACAGAAGAGGTGGAGTTAATTAATGAAGACGACGGCCATACAGTAGCCACATTGAAGACAGCCCATGTATTACAATAGTCAAACTAATTTATATCCTGAGTCTCTTCAGGAAAGGTCAAATATTTTTAGCAGTTTCTGCAGCCTTCTTGAAGTACTCCTGAATTCCTCCAACTAAATCAGTATTAGTAACATCTGTCCATCCATCTCTCCTCTTCAGCTTATCCAATTCAGGGTCACAGGGGGCTGGAGCCAGCTGTTATTATTAACATCTAATAATTAGTTTAGTATCAACTCACAGCTACTGCTAGCCCCCAAGTGTAACAGTTTTGTTTTTTTTTTTGGTGATTTCAGCAATACTGAGCTACAGGGAAAAAAAATACAATTTTTGATACACACATACCCACATTTTGCACCATTGTAATTTAGAGCAAACTGTATATGAACTGATAGCTATATATTTTTTTTTTCCTGCAATTTGCTTGGACAGCTTAAAATGCAGCGCAGATTGGCTGATGCATGCGTGTTTACAGCCCACAATAGGCTTTAAAAGACAGCTATTTGGAAATTGACTTCACAAGCTAAAGTGTAGTATGTATGCACCCACTGTATGGCCACTCTGAGTTGCCCCAACACTAATGCTATGTATGCACAAAAGAAGCCTTTTAAAACTGATGGTTTTTAATTATAGCTTTGCCTATATGCGGCAGTACAGGCCAGCGCAGTGTATTTGCAGCGAATGTGGCTCCCAAGTCCCCCCTGACGCCCCCAATCATCTACACCAAAGTCCTGTTTTGAAAATTACATAATTCTCCTTATTAATGAGCACGAATTGTACTCGACAATTAGAGATGGGTGGAAAATGTTAAGTTGGGTGTAGAGAGAAATGCTTCCAATTACACGGCGACACGGGGCCTTGTACCTTCCCAGCCTCCACCGCCGGTAATTAAATCCACAAGCTTCTTAACGAGGCAGCCATGAAATAAGAGTTGAAGGGTTAATGCGACTATCATTTCTCCCCGCAGAACGACTCCATGAGGCGCACACACACACACACACACACACACACACATTAGCATAAATATCCACTGCAAAACCCCTTTTTTTGCAGTGGTGTTTAAAATGAACACACCCAAATCACACTGGAAATGCAGCGGAATCAGTTAAATGTTCATCCCCCAGTGTTTCTCTTACCTCTCAGCTGGGAGCTTTATTGATGATTTAATTGTTGCCGGTATTATTCACCGGGTTTCTCCCCCCCTTCCCCGTTTAGGTTTGCTACATCATGGGAGCCTTAACTCTGGCAATTTGCTGAGCAAAATTATGCCACCGAGGAACAATACGAGGCAGGGAGTCTGCGGAGTTGATTAGGGAGCTGCTGCTGCCCCTCTGTGTCTGCTGCGGAGAGAATAGACAGTCACTGCAAGGCCACCCTTTTAATTTCGACGTGTGGTTAAAAATAAAAAACACACACACACACACACACACACACACACACCGACAAAAGGGGGCTGTGGGCATAAATGTGAACGGACTAGAAATTAGTTTGTAACATGAGACCCATTCACCAAGCGCATGGCTGCAGGCCCTGGCACACATGCTGCACACACAAGTCTGGAGACTCCTTATTTTTGGCATTTGCAGCCTATAGGAGCCCACATATTCCCCCCCTCCCTTCCTTTTCTTGTATTATCATTTTATTTCGCAGCCAGATGACATCTGAGGCAGCACGGGCTTGGCTATTTGATAATTTTGTTAACTTTTCACCTTCGTTCAATATCCTGTCACGCCGCTGAAGGCTGTGCTTGCCTTGTGCCATTATCAGCAGCCGCCCGTGACTTATTGTAATGGTTCCCTTCAATCACGGGAGGATGTATTTGAATTCATAATAGCGGCAGGATCTGCGTC
>VUQH01042608.1:0-10266 GCA_015106775.1 Etroplus canarensis | reverse complement strand
GTGTTAGCAGCAGAAAATAGAGTGGGGATGTATGTAAAAAAAAAAAAAAATATTATAAAAATGAAAATAAAAAAAAAAAAAAAAAAAAAAAAAAAAAAAAAAAAAAAAAAAAAAAAAAAAAAAAAAAAAAAAGAAAAAAAAAAGAAAAAAAAAAAAAAAAAAAAAAAAAAAAAAAAAGTCTGCATCTGCTGCTCAAGCCTCTTTTTCTAGCTGTATGCTCAAGAACAAATGCACTTTTCTCTGTTCAGCAACAGTCACATTTTCCTAAAGATAAAATCAAATGGCAACGGGAAGTGAAATCTGACTAAATGTGGCTTCTCTTCATACATCTTGATGCCAGGTGTAAATGCAGTCTCTCTCAACTGTATCCAGATTGGATGTGGATCTGGCTATAATCACACAAAACACACAAAGGTGGGACAGAACCCAACATGGCCTGGACGGAGCTGTCTGCCTTTGACCTACAGAGTCTGTCACAGAGCCACAGAAGACCCATAGCTGTATCTGCTGGTAGCAATCTTAGCTCTGCATTCCTGCTCTAAAGCTGTGCATCAAAAAGTTGGGATTAAAGTATTTTTAAGCATAGTGCATCTTTCCATGATAATATTTTGGCACCAGTGTAATTAGTGTTGAAAGGATCAATTATTTTGGCCAGTAAACATAAAGAATCTTGTAAATGTGGGAGTTTGCTAGTTTACTCTGCTTTGTATTACTGTTGGTTGGACAAAACAAGATATTAAAAGACAAAGCTCTGGACACCAGGAACGTGTGAAAAGGATTTTCAATTATTTTCTGACATTTCAAAGACTAAATGATTCATCCTAAAATAATCAGCCAACCTAATTATTATTTTGTTGAGAAATTAACCTTCATTATAAAAACTAAATGCACTCTTTTAGTCTTTCAGCTCTTCACCACAGTATCTGAACATTTAGCCTGCTCAACGTTGATGTGATAAACGTGGAAAGAGTACTCATGTCTGTACCTAAGAAACTACAATCAGTTACAGTCCTGATCTTGCAAAATTAACAGCAGGGACCAGGGCTGTGTGTTGCGTCACTATTTTCACAATCTGAGAAATGAATTTATCAATGCAAGTGTTTGTGGATCAAAATAACACAGAACCAAAGAAGCCAGTAATAGGGATGAGAATAAGACAGACATCACTGATATGCATGTAAAACAAAAGTGGTGCAGCTGCTGCCTGATCTATACTTCAAAATGTAAAGTCATTTTTCTCAAAAGCATAATCTTTTGCTTGCACAGGCAGTAAAGGTGCACACAGCACACTTATACTAAACTACACCAATTAGAGTTAGTTTGTGTGCATAGGCGTGGGCTTTGCATTTTTTAAAGTCTAGTTTATAACAGTTTTGTTCTGATTTAACCGGGTCTGTTTCATACTGATCTAAACTGTGATGAACATGGGGTTGTTTATGTAGAAGAACAACTGGGTGTGGGCTAAAACAACTCCTAATACTCCAATTTTTTTTTTTTGTTTAAACTGAAAAATCCAGCAAACCCAAGCAACAACATTTGCACCTTACATGCAGTAAAACAACAGTAAAGCATCAATGGCTGCAGCTCCCAGCTGTGCACAGGGAGCAGCTCATCTTATGAGGCCATCCTAAACCTGAGAGTTGAGGTAGGCACCTGGTAAATCTAGTTTACATTCCCCCGAGGATGATGACTGTCAGTTTTGTAGCCTGGCAAGTTTAGCCACTTGTTGAATGTTGGCAAAGAGAAGCAACCAACACATTGCAGGTGAGGATCCCAGATTTGGGCCAAATCGTTACAGGAGGCAGGTGAACATGAGTCTAGCAAACTGCACCATAGATGGACAAGTTAAATTAGATGAAGATGTGCAATGATTGGAAGGGAAGCTTTGTGTTCAAGGTGCAGCTTTTATTCCAGAAATATAATTGTTTCAACCCCTAATGGGTTTGTTCTGTGACAAGAAAAAAAATGTTTTTTAATAAAGTTTTTTATCATAAATGTCACATAAGTGTGGTAAACAACCAACAAAAGAGAGAGAACATGGAGGAAAGAGAGAGAGAGGGAGAGAGGGGAGAGAGAAAATGAGAGGCAGGAGTGGGGGAGGGGAGGATGTATAGGGAGAGCAAGAGAAAGCGAGGGAGACAGAAAAGAGGAGAGAGAGACAGAGAGAAAGATGGGGCAGGGAGCAACGTGAGAGCGAGAGAGAGGGAGGGGCAGCATGCAACGTGAGAGAGGAAGAGAGAAGGAAAGAAAGACAGACAGGCAAAGAGGAGAGGGAGGGGTAAAGTATGATGGAAACCCAGAGCAAGAGAGGAGGGAGGGAGAGAGAGAGGGAGAGAGAAGGAGCGAGGGAGAGTGAAAGAGGGAGAGAGGAGGAAAAAAGAACAGTAAGGGGGGAGGGGAAGAGAGCTGGAAAGAGAAAAACAGAAAGAGGTAGAAAAAAAACATGAAGCAAGTGAGGGAGAAAGAGCTACAAAACCTATCTGGCTCTGTGTTTTTGGTTTCACAAACATGGCTGCAGCAAAAGGAGAGGCACTGTTGGTTTTCCTAAGGTCTGTCTAATTAACACAGAGACAGTAACATTAAAATACACAAAAATCAGTGAATCACTAGTGTAAAAACTGCTCATTCAGGTACCATGTGTTCACAGCCCTTACTAAAAGGCCCTGTTTTTCTAGTCACAAAAACAAAGGTCCTTATTAGTTGTTAGACTGTTAATTTTATGTTATAGAGTACTGTGCAAAAGTTTATATTTTGCTTCCAAGTAGCCAGACTGTTATTTTTAAACTGATCTTGAGCAATAGTTCTCCAGGCTTTCTGAAGATATTTTCAAGTTTTTCTTTGGGATATCGGCTGCTTTTTCACTCATCAGTCCAGTTCTTGTACCTGCCTATATTTTAAGAGGAATGGTTTTTGTTTACGCTACTTAACACTGTCCTATAAATGGTGGAATCATGAACGCAGAAAAGTACAGTCAGATTTTGACCCACCGTGCAATACCATCTGGAAAGCATCCAATTGGCAACAGGTTCATTTTTCAGCATGAACATGATCCCAAACACCCTGCCGATGTAGTAAAAGCATACCCGGATAGAAATAACACACAATGGAATGCCATCAGCCATGGACTGGCCTCCCCAGAGCCCGGACCTCAACATTAATGTAGTATGGGATCATCTTGACAGAAAATGGAACAAAGACACCCAAGAACCAAAGAAGCGCTTTGGAAAGTCCTTCAAAAAGGCTGGAGAACTATTCCTGAAGATTACTTACAGAAATGACAAGGAGGCTTGTCTAAGAGAGTTCAGACTGTGTTAAAGAACAAAAGTAGTCATACCAAATATTAACTTTCAGGCTCATTAGAATTGTAAAAACTCTGTTTTTACCTTATGTACTGTATTTCCATTTAGGTTTGTACACATTTCAATAAATTATTACACCCATTTCCCATTTTTCCAGTAAAATGTAAAGAAAGGAGGGGTGGCTTGAGACTTTTGCACAGTACTGTATATTGGCATTACATAAGGTTAAGAATGAGTCTGTGCTTCTTTATTTTTTTTGCAAATATTTGTTGAATAGCACCTCTGGCAATGAACTCAGGAAGCTATTGGCTGCTACCTGTAATAACAGCAGCTATGCATCTACACAAAACTATCACTAGGTCACTTTGATACATAAGTAACAGTGCTAAATCGTATACTGTTTGCAATTTGCAATCCATGATATTAATACTGCTATTGGTGAAAACTAACTAAAAGCACACGGTTGCTTTTGGAGGGGGATTTAACAATGAAAGGGGCCTGTATTAAATGCACACACTTAATTGATTTGAGTCGATGGTTCTATGCTGTGAGTGCAGGGCCAGAACTTTGACTCTGTCCTGTACCTTTCCCCTGAGTCGCCAAACATTTAGTTGAGCTTAGCCCCATACATTTCTAGTCCTCAATAATACTGTTTAAAAAAAAAAAAGGTACAGATCTTAACTGAACTTGCCGCGTAGGATCAGAAGCAACTGGGGAGAGCCGCAGTACAAGAGGCATACAGGCAGCCAGGTTAGTTTAGCTAACTTGTAGAAAGCTAATTTATTTATAACTTTAAGGAAAGCAGTATATATGAGACCATCTCTGATGTTCACCCCTTATCGGAGTATAGAATTCAAAACTGGCATGCTGTTCTGGCATCAGAGGTAAAGAGAGAGGGGGCAGTAGAGAGAGAAGATGCATCCAGGGTGCACAGACAGTGTGTGGTAAGTATTGAAGATGGTCAGACAGAGGGCTTTATGATCTGTTCTCAAATTCAGCCTTACACTTGACCATTTGTGCTCAGTTACAGCTGAATAATGGATGTAAACTTACCACTGTGGTTACATAGCCTTTGAACCAAGCAACATCTCCACCATGCATGTGCATGCATGTGATTGTGTGCGCACACACAAAAAAAAAAAAGAGCACTACATCTCTTATTGTGTGTGTTTCAAGTTGAGTTTTATTTATTTTTTATGATGACATCAAGAGGTTACATATTCTATATTCTCCCAAAAGAAGACTGGGCCATTGTAAACCTACATACAAATGTTTCTTCAGCATTAATGAGCAATAAGCCCAATATGTGCCAACAGTTTAGATTCAGGCAATGTTAATGCACCGAGGCAGATGGAGTACGTCATGAAAAATCCAAGCTCATCTTGAATTTGATGGCAGACACATCTCAATAAAGTTGGGACAAGGGCAACAAAAGGCTGCAAAGTCAGTGGTACTAAAAAGAAACAGCTGGAGGAACATGTTGCAAATAATTAAGTTAATTAATCACAGGCCAGTAATATGATTGAGTATAGAGAGGCAGAGTCTCTCAGAAGGAAAGACGGGCAGAGGTTTAGAAATATGACAGAAACTGCATCTTCAAATTATGGAGCAATTTCAGAATAGTCTTCCTCAATGTAAAAGCTTATTATCAGCACTCAGTTCAAAAGCCTGTGTCTTGTGGTAATGGCAACTTACCGGTTTTAGAGCAACATATGCTCCGCTTCAGATGTCTTTTTCACTGAAAACCTTGCATATTTCAGTAAGACAATGCTAAAACACATACTACAGCTATTACAACAGCATGGCTTCATTGTACAAGAGTCTGGGTGCTGGACTGGCCTGCCTGCAGTCCAGACATTTGGCAAATCATGCAACACAAAACACAACTAAGAAGACCAACGACTACTGAGCAACTGTAATCCTATGATCAGACAAGAATGGGACTACACTCCTCTCTCAAAGGTCTAACAGCTGGTCTCCTCAGTTCCCAGAAGTCTATGGACTGTTGTTAAAAGTGAAGGGGATGTTACACAGTGGTAAACATGGCCCATGTCCTTTGAGACATGCTGCGGTCATCAAATTTAAGATGAGCTAGTATTTTTCATGAAATACTAAAATGTCTCACGTTCAACATTTGCAAAGTGTCCAAACCTTTTTGAAATTAGGGTTGTACATTAACCAAAACCACACTCTTTTCTTAAACCTAACCAGCCAAAGGAACCAAAGTAAAAACAAGTGCAAAAAACTCCCAAACTGGACATGTACTGAGGGCTTTGGCTTCTGGCTCTGAATTACTCCACTGCCACCCCTTCAACCTCCAGATGTGAACTTTGTTGCCGTTAAAGAAACTTATTAGCTCTTGCTTTCCAATATTACCGTGGCCATGAAGGCACCATGATGTTCATCTCCCTTTGATGCTTGCAGTACCTTTCAGAATGCCAGCATTTGGCACCCCGCAAAGAGAATATGTCGACTATGCTGTTGGTACTTTCGCCACAAGCTTCTACAAGTACATTTCCCACAATCCACTTTAACTGAACAAAGTCTGAGATTTCAGTATAAAAGGAAGGCAATGGTACTTGTAAACTGCCACAATCAGTTTACGGTACACACATTTATTATTGCTGATTAGTAGAGGAGCGTTACAGTAATAGTAAATGGTTTACTTCCATTTAGTACAATTCGGAAAGATGAAGGATGAGAAACTCAAACTTCTATGACTGTAACATCCCAGCGAATTTGAAATGGGTTCAGAGATGTATTATGTCACCTTTTACTGCATACTTGGGAATCCTGCAGCTCCTAAAACAAAATGTAAAACATATCTGAAACACAGTATCAGCACTATTAAACATCTGACCTCACAGATGTCAGTGTCAAATAGAATAGTTATTTATTGTCATTCGAAACAGACACGAGTTAGCACACCCTGGAATGAAATTTTTATGCACTGACTCGCCATCGGGCTGATACATATAAAATGTAGTAATTGAAAAAGTAGACATATATTGAAAAGGAACCTAAGATATCTATATACACCCAAAAAAACCAAACACAATATAGGTAACACCCTCAAACACTTCTAAGTAATAGAACAGGAGCACACACGCAGCACCGCAAGCAGCAGCTCTGCAAACAAACCGCCAAATCCATTTTAAACAGCAGAATCGAAGTAGTGAGCGTCGAGGTCGTGCACCAGCAGCGATGGGTCAAACTGTACTGACCTCTCACAAAGCTGCCTTATCTCAATAGTTCCCTGGATTAAAGAAAAATATATTAAAAGGTAAAAAAATCTGGCTATGTTTGTATGCTTATAATTTTAGTTGCACTTTTTGAAGATGTCATTCAAGCTCACAGCAGGTATAAACTGCAGCTTTAAGGTAACACACTTTAAGAGGTAAATATTCAGCAGTGCCCTGCTCATACATTACATATGGTCATCAACAGAACGGCAGATGAGTGGATGTAATACACATGAGGTCATCATTATATTCTATTCTGGCCATGCTACACCATTGCCCAACAAATTTCCTTAATAGAAGTAAAAAATTAAGCACTCTGAGCCTAAGTGTGAAAAAAAACCACACATTTGAAGTCATAATCAGCTCAGCTGCTCTGATAAATGCTGCTGTGGGCCTACCATTTTGTTCCCGTGCTTTGTAGCTGTAACTCTTTCAAACTACAACGCTCATTTCTCCTCCTCTCTCTCCATCACGCATTCCCAATGTTTCCATGGATACATTCCCCCCCGCCTTTCCTCACTTTTTCATCACTTTCTTGTCATCCTTGCTTTTTTCCTAACCTACATCTCTACTACAGAGCTCCTTTAATGCACAGCAGAACGCCGATCAGGATCTAGCTGCCTTCCTCAGACACAAGTGAAAACAAAAATGGAACATAAAAAAGTCAAAATCAGTAGGTTGATCAGCAGAGATCAATTCTCCTCAACTGTTTTTCCCCAGGTGGATTTCTGCTGCTATATCACAGCACCCCCTCAAAAGAGACTGAGCTTGAGTGAACTGCTCAAGGACACTTCAGCAATCTTGATCTCGGCTAAAATTCAAATTTAAACTGAACTGGAATTTTTTCTTTAAAATTGGGCTGTTAATATGTTCATCTACTATAGTCATTGTCTGAGACACCTGGCAACTAACTGATGGGATGGAAATATGTTCATACTGCAAGTGTAAAAAAAAAAAAAGTTTTGTCCAAACGTTTATTCACAAGAATACATGCCATGAATAGTTCATATTCATTAGCTGACTTCATACAAAGTGCAGCAAACAAAATAAATGCCAAACCAACCACCCTTTGCCCGCAGCAGCTTTCCTCCCAATATTGGTGCACTTGCGTGCACTTGTTTTAAAGGTTCTTGGGTGGCAGGATGTTGCAAAAGTTCTGTGGTAGCAGCCTCTTTACTCTTGACACAGACTCCTACTACTGTCAATATGAGATGGGGGCTCTGTGAGAGTCACAGGATCTGTTGCAGGACTCCATGTTTTTCTTGCTGCAGAAAATAGAGCTTTTCACTTTGGATGTATGTCTGTGCTACCTAGAATGCTGCAGAATAAATATGAGGACCAAATATGATGCTTCTCTGATGACACTGATAAAAACCCAAACTTCCGAACATTTGCACAACACTGCATGTATCAACATCCAAACTTACATGAGACTAATCCACCAGACATGAGGCTTTCAAACTTTTCAGCACCCTGGGGAGCAGCAGAAGAGTTTAGTCTTTAGTAGAGAAGCATCAATAACGTGCTAATATACAAGCACTTGTAAGGCTACACTGAATGAAGAGCAATGCACAGCAGTTTGGAAAGATTTAAGGGTAAGCAATGACAAAAGTGAAGCAGACAGCAAATTATCTGCAAATCCGTGATGAAGGAGGAGTGAAATATTGCTCCTTAATGCAAGCACTTTCATTAAACACTTTCCAAACCAATACATTACACAGTTCAAGAAGTTTACTAGTACTAGTAGCAGGAAACCACAACAATTCTCAGGAAGCAAGAGGAGATGTCCAGAGACAATCTACAGTATGTACAAATATAATAGATTAAAAAAATAATTTAAAAGGGGAAAGGAGCCACAATCACTTTAAAAAGATTTTTTTACAGGACTTTATGCAGTCCTGTGAAAATCCAACTACACCCTTACTGCTTCCTTAGAAATTAACAGGTAAGTAGCAGCCAGGCACTGCTAATCAAATACACTTGATTAACTGATCATCAGCTAGTATGACCAGCTCTATAAAAGCAGAAGTTCTGGTAGTCTTCTCATCTGGAGAATGTGTTACCAGAATGCTAAAGTCTTCCTAGGATTGTACACCCCAGCAAATTTCCCCCAAGGTCAGACCATGCAATACTCAGAAACTGAAAAAGCGCTATATCTCAGAATCTACAGGCCTCGGTTAGCATGTTCAATGTTGAAGTTCATGACAATAAGATTAGAGAAAGACTGAATAAGTATAGCTTGTTTTTAAGGTTTCCAGGAGAAAGCATCCTCTCTATAAAGAGAACATAGCAGCATGGCTTAGATTACAAACTGGCATCTGCAAAAATCACAAGACTTCTGGAAAAAGATCCTTTGGACCGACCAAAGTGGAGATTTTTTTTGTCACAATGCACATTTGGTGAAAACCAAACACAGCATATCAGCACAAACACCTCATACCAACTGTAAAACAAGTGAATGGGGTGATGATTTCGGCTTGTTTTGAAGTCACAGGGCTTAAGAACCTTGCAGTCATGGAGTCCACCATGAACTTCTCTGTAAAACCACAGTTTTCTAAAGTCAAATGTGAGGCCATCTGCCTGATAGTTAAAGCTTGGGTGAAATCAGGTCATACAACAGGACAATGATCCCAAGCACACAACAAATCTGCAACAGAATGGCGGAAAAAGAAAAGAATCAAGGTGTTGCAATGGCCCAGCCAACGTCCAGACCTCAACCAAAATGCTGTGGCAGGACCTTATGAGAACTGTGCATGAATGAATGCTCACAAAATTCAATGAACTGAGGCAATGCTGTACAGAAGACTGGGCCAGTGTGAGAGACTGATTAAAATCCATACAGAAAATGATTACTTCAAGTACTGCTGCTAGAAGTGGTCCAACAAGCTAGTGAATGTGATGCACTTCATTTTGACCTCTTGACAATTTAGCAGAGCATGCTATGCCTCACATTTGCTTTGCTTAACCCAAAATACTTCCAAACTTCTGAGTCTTCCTAGTACAATGCACTTCATGACCAGCCACTGTCAGTTGTAGATAAACAGTAATACACAACTATAAGCTCCCCAAACATCTCATCACTGGACATTTCTAGAAATGAGATATCCTCTGGCACTATTTGAGCCAAAAAGCCAGCTCTGTTGTTGTTTTGCCATCTGATGTGAAGATGTGATTCCTGCTGTGACTCTGTTTAAGAGATTTTTTTACCAAATAAACAGATGAGGACCATGGCATTAAGACAATGAAGGGAAACTGAGCTGCAGTCTTCAAAAGGTGCATCACTCACAGAAGAACTCGCTACACAACCCCATTAATGTCTGTGTGTAAAGCTGTTGCATGTAGTCAAATCAAATTAAACTTGCCAGCTCTCTTTTATATTTTCCTGTGATGTCCATATGAAAATAGCCCAGGTAATTCTCGGGTGTGCCCTCCAAACTAAACAGAGTATTTTCAATGAACAAATTTGAAGCCAACTATCTCGTGTTGTGTGCTACAAGTGAGCTCGGACTACCTCGTGTTTTTGTTTTGTTTTTTTTTTAAAAAAAAGGGAATAACAAAAAATTGTCAGTACAACCAATTATTTTTTTTTTTTTTGGTCAATGTTTGTCTTTTTCAAAATTATTTCTCAAACACATAACATATACACATACATACATATACCCACTACACACACAGACTGCATACCCTTGCATCATAAATAAATAAAAATAAATTAAGAAAAATAA
>VUQH01042607.1:0-12504 GCA_015106775.1 Etroplus canarensis | reverse complement strand
CTTTCTTCCCCCCCCCCCCCCAAAAAAAAAAAAACAAAACAAAAACAAAACAAAAAAGTATTAATATTTTGAGAGGGATATAGAGGTATATGTTTTATAATACAGTCATGCCCAGACAGCCAGTGGAAGACTATTCATGTTGTAAGCATACCATGTGTTTAAAGGTGATTGACCATACATACCTAAAGACAAGACTGGAGAGCATTGGTAAGAAAATCAGACAACAGTGATCACAGGCATGGTCAGGTTGAGTTGTGCGGATGGCATAATAGCCAAACATAAATGGTAAATTTCTTAACACTGACATTGGTGATACGCTAGAAATGATGGTGCGTTATTCTATGCCTTTACGTGCATTGAACTATCATGCACACATTTAGATGCCAATGGATCCATTGGGGAGCATCAGGAGTTCAGTATCTTGCTCAAGAATACTTTGATATTTAGACAGGAGCAGCCAGGGATCGACCTACCGGCCTACCCATTCTGCCTCCTGAGCCACAGCCAACCACATTTGCTAATTACCCTTAACTAACTGCTACCTTGTTTGCCACTAATGGAGGCTTTCAGAATTTACAGACCACAGATCTATAACTAAATCATCTGTAGTCCACCACCTGTTCTATCTGATTTGTTGGGGTCGGGCTGTACGAATTATTTACAGCAATGTGAGGACATAGATTGGGTCCGATGGGCTAGGCTAGAGACGAACTTTTGGTAGTAGCATTCAAAGTACAGGGCACATTGTGATCTCCCAACATGCAATTCCTTAAGAAGTGGAATTTGCACATTTTCCTTGTAGACTTACTAGCTTAAACAGCCAGTCAAGAAGATAGTGGCTTACCTGCAGTTATTTTGTCAGCTCATTCTGGTCTCATCTTATTTACAAGGCTTTTGCTAGCCTTAATCAGAGTCAATGTTTACAGACACCTTTAACCCATAAGAACCCAGACCCATTTTTCTTTAGGAACTTCATAAGTAAGGTCAAGCATAAAGCTTTATAAGGGAGACTATAAAACATTTAAAGTGTTTGTTACACACGTGTCACCATGGTTTCTTATGGGTTAAAATTATTTGTCTTCCAGTGTCCGTTTTAACAGGATCACATCCCTGTTCCAAGTCTTCACCCCCAGAGTTCAAATCCAGATTGGCCTCCATGATAGTTGAATTTCACAGTCTAAGCCCCAAGAGCATTGAGCCTAATGTCGTTGGCTATCCAAGAAAGAAAGGGCAGCATACTTTCTTTTCCTTCAACTAAATGTTTCAGGGTGTTTGGAAACAGATGGATGTTCACAACAAGCATTGAGCTCTTTGACTTTGCAACAATTGCACTGTAACAGGTGAGGCCTGGCAGTTGAGAGCAAGAAGGCTCAAACCATTTTAGTCTGCTTCTTGAAGACAAAACATTGGCTAAGAAGTAAAAGGCATTAAACACTCAAAAGCAAACAAAGCCAAAGAACACACATTTATGTGATTTTTTCTAATATCTTGCATTAAAAATGCAACATCAAAATTCCCATTTATTACATGTGAAACAGTGCAAAAGCTGCACTGTGAACTATACAGCTGAAAAGAAACAGGAAGTGGTTACCAACTCCATACTAGAGCCCAAACGACAAAGCGATAATCTTGAATCCAACTCAAAAGCTTGATGTGCCTCATTGCCATAAAAACACACATATTCTATCGGTGCCATCTAAAGAAAGGAAGGTACACCAACCCAGTTGATTTTCGTACAAAAAGCGGAGAAACCTCTATGTCTTCATAAAGTTGAATTACATAAGCATTAAACCAAAAATCTGTTGTGGCCACTCCTCAAGTAGAGTTAAAGAAATAAAATTTGAGTGTATGCATTGCTGCTTTTAGATGGGAGTTGTCTACCCACACACATGCAAGGTGTGAAACCAAAGTTCTGCAACTCTGCCCTTAAAGTTAAACTTGGTCAGTATCCCATTCAAGGTTGTCTCCATGGGCAGTGTGGAAGTGCTTCCTGTATGGCTGCTATTTTTAAACAATTCCTTGTTCCTCCCATTCTGATCACTTGAATTTGTGCATCTCAACTCTTCAACCTAAATTTCTTTTTGAGGAAGAGGACAAAGATACAAGAAGTTTCCAATTTGGCTAAGATTGTGACATATGACCAGAAAACTACCTGTATTTTCAAAGCACTATGTGCCGATGCTTCATGGGTTGCACCACAGTTCAGGTGGTTCTTGGTTGTCTGACCGTGGGAGACAAACTCACAGTACACAACCCCCTTGAATGCTGCTCCTCCCCCTACTCACCTAAAGAACACAAACAAGCACCTGCTCATGCTCCTGACTTGATGCACTACCTTAATTTACAGTACTGCTGTCTCTGTGGAGCCTTCCACATAGCCTATGCGCGTAGCCGATGTCATCACCATCATTCATATCCATGTGTGATGTAAGTCTACCTGTAGTTACATTTCTAAAGAGGTTCACATCAGGCTAAGCTATAGGGTAAGGGGTAGGATTTCTGGAAGATCTGTGGCTGAATACACCTTGTACAACAAATGTGTAATACCATTATCACTAGTTTATAATTATATGAACAGCTTACTTGTCGTTGGCTAACTCACCAGACCTCTGTATAAAATGCTAAAATTTCAGCTCAAGACTATGGTATTACAGGTACTAAGGTTTAGCACTGTGTAATGTTTCCTACTAAAAACCTTACTTGAGAAGGCCTTCATTAACTTTAACTACATTAAAATTTATATGGTAAACCACCTTAACCTTTTAAATCTGTCCAAAGCAACAGTATTATTTACAATTGATTTACAAGTAGTCAACCCCCTTGTGCTTATTTTGCAAGTTCAGGTGCCACTATCCAGTTAGTCCTGGCCCTTCTTGGCTTGCATTTCCCCACCTGTAGACTGACAATGTCACTAATATGGTGGTACTTCATATCAACCAGCTGCCTCTCCAGTGAGTCTCTTTTCTGGTGTTCAGACTTTTTCAACTCCACTATTGCAGCTGGTCACTCTGCTCTGGAAGGCTACTCCAACCACTGACTGGAGCAGAGCTGAACAAGACTACAGCCATATTGCAGTCCAATAAGGTTTAATTGAAACGCCTCCAACTGTGGGATAACAGACTCACTGGATATGCAGCTGAATATATTATTCAGGTATCCGTATCTTATATATCCAATGAGGTTTGTAAAGCAAAACTGATGGCACATAAAGTAATTTATCTGTACAATTTTATTGGCACAATTAAGAGCCTACCAAATGACAATGCTATCCTTTCCAAATGAAGATGTATGCATGACAGGATAAAAAGTTCTTTTTTAAAAAAAATTCACTTATTTGCAAGTAAAACATGACAAAAATGCAGCAATATGATTTACATTAACAGCATGGGTAGCCACTAAAAATACAATGAAAAACAACATATTCACCCAAACATGTAACTGCTGGAACTTTCAACTGCAACCACAGCTTGCAAGAATAATGGGTTTAAATGTGCATTCTAGCGATAAATGACATATACCGCATTTGTGCCCATTTTTAATTTAATTAAAAAGTGATTTGGTATGTTCTTGACCCTTGCTTTATTTCCTATTTCCTATTGAACTCTGAAGTTGACCAACAAACATACTTTTTTCTCATCGTGCCAAAAGAAAATGTATAAAAAGTACATATGTAAAATGAGCAATACAAATAAACTTTACACCAGTTCATAAATCTAGAGTTATTCAAACCGATGCATTCAAGAGTCAAAAACCTTCAACTCTCAAGGGCTTAGTTGTTGGCAGTAATAATGGAATAATGGCTAATGTGCCTGACAGGATAATTACCCGTTGTTTTCTGAGCTGTGAGAAGTCTGGTGCTGAAGAAACGTCTCCAAGCATGAGAATGTCTCAGTGCACTCTGTGCATTCGTAAAGAGCCTCTGAGCAACTTCCTTTATCATTTTGAGCATTGTCCATATAATCATCCTCTATATCCTCTGCATTACCCCTTTCTAAGACCGCATCCCCACTGGTTCCAGTGCCGTGAGAGGTTTGTTCAGCACCTTCTGCCTCCTCAGTGCATGGGTGATTTTGAAGATGAAGCTCAAGGGATGAGGAATTCCTAAATTGAGCTGGACACTGGGGACACTTGGTGGGTTCTTTTTTGTGATACCGCAAGTGACGTTGGTACACACATAACAACCCAAATTTCTTTCCACATTCCTGACACTTGTAATTAACTCGAACTGCTTTTCCTGATTGGCTATCAATTTGATTCTGCTCTGGTGATTCTACTGGTTCATTGTCAGAGGAGTGCTTGGTGTCCTCATTAGAAGCACTCTTGTTTTTCTCACCATCACCAAGTGCAGTGTAGGGAGGACCTTTTGGTGGAGTAGTGTACAAGTGTTTTAAACCTGGTTTCTTATCTAGTTCAGCTTTGTGGTACATGACTACATGTCTCCTCAAATCGCAGCGCTGAGGAAAATGTCTACCACAAAATACACATGTGTGCATTGTACCTTTATGGTATCTCATGTGTCGTGATAAACTACTAGAATGATTAAAGACACGATGACAGTGCTTGCATGGATGAAGCTTTCCGTTTGGATTACCCCCTCTTCTGCGTCTTTTAGGTTGCACCCTTTGTTTTACAGTTCTTTGGGACTCTTGATTCAGCTGGTCTATTTCCTCCTGAGTTTGATGTGTGAGATGATGTTCCTTTAAAGCTGTTAACTTCTGGAAACGATCCCCACATAAACCACATCTATATGGAGTGAAAGAGCATTCCTTATCAACGTCACCGCTACTATGCCTAAAGATTTTACTCTCCCCATTCTTAATATCAACAGATGTCCCATTGCTACGGCAGTTTTCAAGCTGCATATCCTCTAGGTTTTTAGAATTCACTTCAATTTCAATTTCAGATGCAAAAAAACCATCTGGTTCTTTACCCTTGCAATGATACAGTGAATGTGTCTGGAAATCTGACATCCAGAAAAAATTTAATTTGCACTTTTTACAAGGGTATGTTCTCTCACATTTCTTTTCATGTTTAGTCTCAGATCTACCCAAAGATGTACCTTTGGGAGAGGTGTGATTTTCTTTTTGGTGAGCATTCAGTGCATCCACTTTCAGGAATCGCTTCCCACAGTGACCACAGCAGTGAAATCTTTCATTCAAGTGGTCTTGGAGGTGTCTCTTAAGGTCCTGTCTATCTTCAAAAATCTTACAGCACAAAGTACACTTGTAACCTCGCTCTGTGTTTCGATACTGCTGGTGACGATGTAAACTCTGTAGGCTGTTAAATGATCTATTACATATTTCACAGCGGTAATGGCCCTGGCGAGGCTTGTCCAAGGTCACGTCTGATGGCTTTGGCCTGAATACTTCTTTGTAAGGAGAAGGCTGTGATTTTAAGTTTGGAGATGCTGGCCTTACAGAGGATGGGAAATGTGAATGTGATGGCAAAACTCCAGGAGATACTGGCTTCAGAGAAGAATGTGACTGTGTCAAACCGTTCACAACGGTCAGTGTACCATTTTCTTGTAGAACATATTCTCGAGGGATTTCAAATCCATTGGATGAGCCATCAAAGGAAAATGACTCCAAAGGTCCATGAACAGCCATGTGGGCCAACACATTAGAGTACTGACTGAACCCATCACCACACTCAGTACAGATGAAGTTACTTTCTCCACCCAAATTTGCTGAAGAAACACTGTTCCCAGACTTCTGTTTGTCCATTATGAAATGATTTTGTCCATGTGCCGATGGCATCATTTTTTAAACGAAGTGTACGAGTAAAACTATCCAGATACCAACAAAACTGGTCTCCATGGGGCCATCAGTAGGTTCACTCAACACCCTGGGGTTATAAAAACATGTCCTTTGCAAGATGCATGATCACTCCTCTGTTTATCCATGTCGGATTAGTACCTGGAAAGATAAAAGAAACGTACTATGAAACAACCAATTTCCAAGTTTGTTTTATATTCAAAATGTATTACAAGAAGTGCAACTTAATGTTAATGTCAAATGACTCAAGTCAAGTCAAGTTAAAGTCAAGTAATACGTCTTACCAAAATAGGTTAAACCTACCTAATACACCTATTATAGACTGCTCAAAACAATTAAGGGAATGCTTGATCACAGTATAACATAAAGTCAGTTAAACATCAGGGATATCAGTCTGTGTAGTTAGGAAGCATAAACCATTTTGAATCCATTTATCTGCTTTGGTACACTGAAGAGGGAACAAGACAACCTCCAAAAAGGGAATGGTTTTGCAGGTGGCAATCACAGATCATTGCTCTCTAATTATCCTTCCTGACTGATTTTTCTCTCATTTTGCTTTTCACTACTGTTAGCATGGGATGGTACCTGCAGCCCATTCAATTTGCGTAGGTAGTCCATCTTCTCCAGGATGAGCCATTGCAAGAAGGCTTGCTGTGTCGTCGCAGCAATCTCAATAGTGCGGAGGGGCTACCAGGAGGCGAGCAATTACATGAAGAGTACAGGGCCTCACACATTCTAGGGGTCATAGAAAGGGGCAAAAATGATGGACATGCCAATGTTGGTATTCTTGGGTGAATGTCTGTCGAACTTCACAGTGCTGGGCTGTGAGCACAGGTCCAACTGAAGGTTGTCAGAATCTCATGTCACCCTTACAGAGTCTGTCTGTGATGGTTTGGTCAGAAACATGTACATGATTAACCCACTAGATGTCATTTGGTAGGCAGCACTCCTCCTTTTCCTCGTCACACAAATGAGAAGAGATACCAGTCCTGCTGCTGGGTTAACGCCCTTCTACAGCCCTTTCTAACGCTCCTAGTGTAAATGCCCATCTCCTGGTAGATCCTCCACCCTCTTGAGACTGCGCTGGGAGAGACAGCTAACCTCTTTGCAACAGTATGTATGGATGTGCCATCCTAGACTCATCTTGTTTGAAAACAGTTCCTTGCCTGACGATCAGGAAGGCATCACTTCATTACCCTAAACCAATACTGGAACCAGCAAAGATCTTCCTGAGCAGATCAGACATTGCCCTTAAAGTAACAAATCAACATTAAATTAAGTTTGAAATTGAAATAGTTCCATTTATTCAGCCACAGAAGCCGCCAGCTTAATATTCAGTGTAGTCCCTGAACTCACGATACGTTTACACTGAAATTATTCTAATTAGTCCCAGTAAACATTTTTAAAAGGGAAAAAACTAAAAACTAGTTCTTAATCAGTAAAGAGAAGTGGCTGATACCCTAAGGAACTCTTGTTTCTTTTTCCTTAAAAAACAAAAAAATACATACATTCGCCTTAATTTCACTTCATATTTTCATGAAGTGAAACCACTGCAATATGGTATTTTCTCTCTGGCCTTTTCTTATTAGCTCTACTTTGGCAACTTTGAGCTAATGTCACAGCAACTAGCTCAGAGTTTAGTTCACACATATTGCCACTTTCCATTGATTGTTTTAGGCCTGTACATTTTTTAGCCAATATATTTTATAGTGTTTTACCTTAAAAAGACCCATGCTCCCAACTGTGGTAGTCTTCCTCTAGCCTGTCATATATGTGGCAACTAGCCCTTACTTTCCAGACCAAATACAGTCATAAGAATAGTCAAAGAGACAATGTCATAATGTTATAACGTTGCTTTATCAGAACCTTTGTTTCCCTTTCTGGAGCAGGGGTGTACTCAACATTTAAACACAGTTTGGGACTATCTGCCACTACGTAGTCATTGATTACAGTGACATAGTCACCCCTGTTGGCATGCACTTTACAGTGGCTGCGTCTTCGTGGTGTGAGGCTACTTCTCACACACTTGCATGAGAGAGAGTGTGCCCACTGAATCTAGGTCACACTCAGGTTACCTACAATTCCATCTCCCTAAGCGGAAAAGGCTCAGCTGGTAACAGAAGGAAAAGCAAAAGCAAACAGACAATAATCCAGAAATCAAGTGAAGGCTAACTTTCTACACATGTTAATATTGCATATGAATTAAAATTGCAGGAGGAAGCCGGAGTGGAAACTCCAGCAGAACAATATGAGGCAAGTCTGGGGTGGCATGAAGACCATCACTGGTTTGAAACCAAACAGTAGCAGAGAAGGCAGTGTGGACTGGGCCAGTCATCTTCAATCTTCCTGGTGTTAGCCTGTACCCATCAGCCACTTCCTCCCTCTCCCCACCTCCTCTTTATGGTCTGTCAGCTTCCTCCCCAAACCCCCAGCCTCATGGCACTCTTTAGACTCTCCATTCTAATGCCTCTACCCCTCCCCCGAATGTCACCTTCAACACTGACCAGAGCCAAAGAAAGCTGATGAGACTCCACTCAAGGAAGTCTGCAGGCCCTGATGATGTGAACACCAGGGTCCACAAAGCTTGTCCCCCTGAGCTTTGTATCATGTTTTCAGGATGAGCATCAATCTAAAAAGTTTCCCTGTGCTTTGGAAGAGGTTTCTTGTGCCAAAAATGTTGCATCCCGGTAAGGACTATAGGACTGACATCGCACATCATGAAGACACTGGAGAGACTCATCCTGGACCAACTCGGGCCTATGGTCAGCCCCCTGATGACCCCCTCCAGTTAGCCTACCAGCCCCAACTTGGAGTTAAATACACCATTATCTACTTGCTTAACTGTGTCTGGACTCACCTGGACAAGCCACTGAGCACCGTGAGGGTCATATTTTTTTACTTCTCCAGTACATTCAACACCATCAGACTAGTTCTACTAGGTGAGAATCTGACAGTGATGGAGGTGGATGCAGCCCCTTGAGGCCTGGATTATTGTATGGGCATCTGCAGCACTGTGTGCCACTATGGTCAGCAACACTGGAGACCCACAGGAGACCGCTCTCTCCCTTTCTCTTCACACTCTACACCACAGACTTTAGCTACAGCACAGACTTGCCACCCTCAGAAGTTTTCTGATGACTCTACCTTACACAATGTGAAAAATTATTGACAACTGATTATTTTGACCATATTGTCATTTTTATGGATACTTTTCAACTCCAAGCTGTATAAACTTGAATGCCTATTGGATTTAAGGATACAAGGTGACGTGCATTTGTGCAATGAGGGAGGGTGTGGCCATTAACACCCTATACATGGGCCCACAGGCCAATGTAGTCCCACACCTGGGTAAATGGGGAGGGTTGCGTCAGGAAGGGCACTCAGCATAAAATCTTTGCCAAATCAAATATGCAAATTCATAACACGACTTCCATACTGGATCGGTCACGGCCCAGGTTAACAACGACTGCCTCCAGTGTTGTTCGCCAACAGGGTGCTGGTGGAAACTATGCTACTGTTGGCCGAAGACAAAGGAGGGGGAGAGGAGGAAAGTGTGTTAGGAGGCAGAAAGAGAGAAGGAAAGGTAGGAGGATGGAAATGAGAGTAGGGACTGTGACTGGTAAAGGGAGAGAGATGGCTAATAAAATGTAGAGAAAGAAGGTAGATATATTGTGTGTGCAAAAGACCAGGTGGAAGGGAAGCAAGGCCAGGAGCATTGGAGGTGGATTCAAACTATCATACCATGGTGTAGATATGAAGAGATATGGAGTAGGGGTAATCTTGAAGGAAGAGTATGTGAAGAGTGGTCAGAGAGAATTATGACTTTGGGGCTGGAAATTAAAGGAGTTCAAGGAGGAGTTGAGACAGGCTTTGGGTGGTAGTGAAGAGCTACCAGATGACTGGGAAAGTGCAGCTCAAGTGGTGAGGGGAACAGCTAAGAAGGTATTTGGCGTGTCCTCTGGACAGAGGAAAGAAGACAAGAAGACTTGGTGGTGGAATGAGGAAGTATAGGAAAGTATCCAATGAAAGAAGCCGTCAAAGAAAAAGTGGGATTGTCAGGGAGATGAAAAAAGTAGACAAGAGTACTGGGAGTCAAGGCGCACAACAAAGAGAGAAGTGGTAAAGATAAAAGAAAAGGCTTATATTGAGATATATGACAGGCTGGACACAAAGGAAGGAGAGAAGGACTTGTATGTCATGACCTGTGTCTGTGTGCCTCCCTGTTTGTTTTTACATCCTGTTTTATTTTGAAACCCACTCTGTCTGGTGCCCCTGCCTCTGTTTACTTCCTGTTCCCCATTGTCGGCAGCTGTGCACCCCTCCCTCCTGTGTCTGATTGCCCACTTGTTTGTGTATTTAATCCCTCGCCCTTGTCTGCTCGGTGTCACGTCCTCGTCCGAGTTACTTTGCCAGTGTGTGTTCATGGATGTAGCTGCCTGCACTCCTCTTCCTGTCGCAGCTGCATCATTCCCTCACCGTGTCTTCCAGCTACTGCGCTCTGCCTTCACTCTTCCCTGGACTTTGTGTTTGCTATTTTTGGCAATAAAGCCTTTTTATGTACTCCGGCTGCCTTCGAGTCCTGCGTTTGGGTCCGCACCCGCACACCCACACACTGGACATGACAGAAGTACGTGACCAGAAAATGGACCCAGTGGACCTCATGCTCAAGCCGGATGAGCTGCAGGAGATCCGTGAGGTGCTGTGGGTAGTATCCCAAGCGCTAGGGCATAAGGAGAGCCCGATAAGCAAGATGGTCCAGTTCCTCCGTGTTCTGGACCTCTTCGAGTCCCGCCCTCACCTGCAGTTCATTCCCGGCATGCACAAAATCTGGCATGTCACCTACGAGGCAAGGCAAGACGTCATGGTGGAGCTGTTCAGGGAGGACCTGGCTGCACAGGGGTTCTCACCCCCTCCACCATTGCCAGAAGAACTGCCGCTGCAGCGCACCAAGGATCTTTCTCCACTGCCAGAGCAGTGGCCTGTGAAGCTGCCACTGTCCAGACAGCGCGCCGAGGAGCCGCTGCCGCATGCTGAAGAGCTACCGTCATCGGAGCAGCATGCCGAGGAGCGTTCCGACCCTGTTTCCGGGTCAGCTGGCAAGAGAAAACGGCGCACGAGGTGACGACGTTCCAAGCAGTCTCAGCGTGGACTGCCGGTTTCCGCATTGGCGGAGCTGTCTGAGTCTTTCAGACCTGAGCTGGAGGAGCTGGGGCCATCTCAGGGGCCAGAGGTGCAGTCACTCTCTTCTTTTTCTTCTCCTGTCCCGGTGAGTGAGCCTCAGGCATTAGCTCTTTTAGCCTGTGTTCCGAAGCAAAGCTTTTCGATCTGTGTTCCTGAGCTAAGTTGTTCAGCCTGTATTCCCAAGTGAAGTCTTTCAGCATGCATTCCCGAGCTAAGCCTTACAGCCAGTACCCCCGAGTTAAGCCTTTCAACCTGTATTCTCGAGCTAAGCCGGTTAGCCAGTACTTCCAAGCTAAGCCTTTCAGCCTGCATTCCTGAGCTAAACCGTTCAGCCTGCGTTCCCAAGCTAAGCCTTTCAGCCTGCGTTCCCAAGCTTAGCCGCTCTGTCTGTGTCCCCGAGCTTAGTCTCTCAGTCTGCGCTCCAGAGCTATGCTTCTCAGTCGGTGCTCCAGAGCTAAACTTCTCGGCCCATTTTTCCGAGCCAAGTCGACCAGTCTGTGTTTCCCCGTCAGGGCCCCTACCAGTTTGGGTTCCTGAGTTGGGACCCACTCCTGATGTCTCTCCACCCGCAGCTGGCGTGGTGTATCCAGCCTCCCCCCCTCGCAGCTGGCGTGGTATATTCTGTCTCCTCGCCCGTGACTGCCGGGGCTATTTGTGTCTCCTTAGGGGTACCTGCAGAGCGTGTTCCTGCGGAGTGCGAGTCTAAACCTGCAGACTGTGTTCGTGTGCTCGTCCCTGTGTCTGTGTCTGTGTCTCCGTCCCACGTCCCTGGGTCTGTGTCTTCATCCGTCGCCCAGGCTTTCCTTACCTCCAGTTAGCTCTGTCCCTAGCTCAGGGTCCCTAACCTCAGGCTATCAGTCTGACCCGCCTACCTTTCACACTCCTTTTGTTTCTTTTCGCCCTCTGGTCCTGGGAATGGCTCCCCGGCCTAGTCTGCTCCTCCACCAGCTTCACCATCAGCCACCGGTGTGGGTACCTCTGCACCAGGCCCCTCGGCCACCAGAGTGGTGGTCTCTTCGCCGGCCTCCGCCTTGGCTGCCAGAGTGGTGGTCTCTTCGCCGGCCTCCGCCTTGGCTGCCAGATGGGCGGTTTCCTGGACTGTGTTTCCCGACCGCCAGAGGGGAGGTTTCCTGGACTGTGTTTCCCGACCGCCAGAGGGGCGGTTTCCTAGACTGTGTTTCCCGACCGCCAGAGAGGCGGTTTCTTGGACTTTGTTCTCGGCCTCTACCTCTAGCCTCCTGAGCGGTTCTCCGGGCCTTGTGCTTTGGAATTTCTGTTTTTGTGGGGTTTTTGCGGGAGATGTTTTTTGAGTGTTATGCTCCTCGTTTTGTTTTTGCTTTCCGGTTCCAGGCCCCCTCCTCCTACCCTTGGCAGGTTGCCTTTGTTTTCCTCTTTTTTGATCGACGTCAGGAGCCATCCCTTGAGGGGAGGGTCCTGTCATGACCTGTGTTTGTGTGCCTCCCTGTTCGTTTTTACATCCTGTTTTATTTTGAAACCCACTCTGTCTGGTGCCCCTGCCTCTGTTTACTTCCTGTTCCCCACTGTCGGC
>VUQH01042602.1:12334-33204 GCA_015106775.1 Etroplus canarensis | reverse complement strand
CTTCTCTGTGGTCTTCCTCTTCTCCTCCTGCCTAGCAGCTCCATCTTTAATATCCTTTGTCCAATATATCCATTTTCCCCCGTCTGAACATGTACTCAGAGTATGAAAGTGAAAAGTAGCTCTTTGGTGGACATTTCTACCAGCTATTTTTGTAAAGCGCTAAATGAACCTTATGACATATTAATATAATATTAAAACAAGGGAATATGAACTTTATTTCAACTTCTTTTGGTGACCCCAATGAATATACTCAGCTTTGACAACTTTTATGTAGAACACAAGCAGAGAAAAATAAAGCAGCATAAAAAACTGATTGACTGTTGCCTGCATTGTACAGTATTATGAAATGCATGAGCCAGAACTTATTTTCTTATATTATTGCTAGGAAAACAGGGAAAAAAGAGCAGTGATTTAATGAAACATGCAAATATACATGGACGTACAGTACATAAGGCTAAAACACAATTATGTACAATTAAACGTCAATATTTGCCTTTATTCTTCAACACATCCTGAGGTCTCTTAACTCTTTCATGCATAGTAGTCGGTGGACAGCTATTCAAAAGCCATTTTCTTCGATGTGAATGTGTTTCATTGCTATAGTGGCATATCAGCCAACACTTCAATATACGGAGCCCTAGTCTTTCATACCATCAGAATTGAAATGGGTTTGCAAAAGTTTAAGATAATTTAAAATATGTTATTACATAGTTTTTGGAAACTGTATCATTTTATATTATTGTTTATTAAAATACACATTTTCTAGTTTGAAATCAAACATGTGATGTCCAGCTGAGTGGGCACATAAATGACTTTATAAAAAACTACACGTTCAACAAAAATTTCACTTGAATTGTTCTTTTCATGCCTAAATGTTAATAAAAACAGTTATAGAAAAAAGTCTTGATTGAAGATGTCATTATTCATGCGTGAAAGGGTTAGGCAAGTTTTCTTCTTATTTCTTTAAGTAGTCTTCATTAATAGTTCTCTAGGCTTTCAAAGCTCCTCTTTGGATGTTGGCTACATTTTGTTCTCTTCTCTGTTAGGACGATCCCACACTACTTGTGCTGGACTCCAGGCTCTGGGGAATTTTCCTTTATTAATCTCAGATTGAAAAGTGCTTAAGCGAAAGATAAGAAATTTAGCATGTACAAACCTATATGTAAAAAGTGCAAACACTCAAGGTTAAAACTGTAAAATAGTAGATATAAATAAATATAAATATGAGCGATGAATTAAAATGAAAATATATTGATCTTTAAGAAAAGAGTGCAATATATCAGAATAACACTCCAAGTTAAAAGTTAAAAACAGCATTATATACACGTTGTACAAGATATGACCACAAGATAAACAGTCCAGGTATTAAAGGAAGAGGTTGTAAAGTTTGATGGCCACAGGTAGGAATGATTTCGTGTGGCATTCTGTGGAGCATCACGGTGGGGTGAGTCTGCTGCTGAACATGATTGTCCCATATTGTCCTTAATTTGGAAAGCATCCTCCTCTCTGAGACCAATGTGAGAGTCAAGCTCCTCACCATAACATTACCGGCTTTGTGGGTTAGTTTGTTGAGTCTGCTGGTGTCCGCTACCCTAGGTCTGCTCCACTATCACTCCATGAAACCTGTTGCCACTGATTTTCAGTCCAGTTCTTGTGTAATTTGGCATACCTCAGCCTTTGCTCCCTCTTTCCCTCCCTCAAGAATGGCTTCTTGACAGTGTCACAGGGTTCTCTAAACTTAAACTCCTCCAAAAGCAATTGATAAGTTCTGAGGTGGGTATTTATTCTGCCAACTTCCCAAGGTGTACAGTGACAATATTTTTTTAAAAACGGAGGAAAAAAACAGAAAAACAAAAACACTCTATTTAGTAATATACAGGGTTGAGGAAAACAACTGAGGTATCTGTAAGTCCACTGTAGTGTTTAAGACTGGACACATTACCTCTTCCAAGACTGGCTACTCAAAAAAAGAAGCCTTCCTGAAAGTCATTCGCCCCTCCCACTAGGTTTGATATTTCTACACAAAACAAACAAACAAACAAAAACATTTAGATATTTTCCTTTCAGATAGCCAGTCTACTGCTTGTTAAGCCAAACAATATGTTAAACACTAATTACGCATATTTCCCTGAACCTTAACAGATCATCAATGAAATAAACATGCATCACAGAAAAAAAAATAAAATATGCAGCTCACATGACTGTGAACAGGCAAGATCACTATTAGACAACAGGAAATAACCCATTCACTTTGGAACCACAGGGGAGAAGACTGCAGCGCTCCAAAGAAGGGTAAGTTAAAGTGATAAAGTGTAATGTAACTGCTTGAGCAATGCTAAATGAGGCCACCAAAGTGTGCACCCCTGGTTGTTTCAGAGTTATTAGTTTTGTATTTTTAAAAAAAAATTATTTCATTTTGAGTGTTTGTTTTGAATTCAGTGTAGTTTCAGTTAGTTTCCTGAGTGGGTTTTCTCATTTTAGTTTGGTTTTTATTAGTTTCAGTGTTAGTTTTAATTATTATAATATGGATGGTATTTGTCAGGGGAAGATTTAAGATGTTTAGATCAGAAATAACAATGCAAACACAACATTTTGTGAAGGCAGATGAGTCACAATCATGTAGACATCCTGAGTCTCAATAAACAGATGCATCAAAGCCTCATCAGACAGGCTGTCTGACCAAATTTAACTCAAATGACAAAGACTAAAACTAAGGACATTTCCTTTATATTTTTATTTTACTTAGTTTCCTAAGCCCACAATGTCATTTTAGTTTCTATTTTTATTTCAGTTAACTAAAATTATTTTTCTCATGTAGTTTTAGTTTTTAGTTTAGTTTTAGTTAACTATAATAACCTTGGTTGCATTAATGACCCAAGGAGTAATTGCAACATTTTTAATCACTTGGCACGCACAAAAATGGATGGTAAGATGTGTGGGTGCTCCGCCACAGACAGCCACCCTTCCACTGACACCATTTATGATGAGGCTTAAGAAAACAGTAGATGGGCCTACTTAAGGGCCAGATGCATCTCTCTGTTTCGAAAAGGTCATGACTTTCACATACTGCTGATCTACTGTAAATTGTTTCTTTTTTTAAGCCTCCCACTTCCTCTTTCCTCTTCCACTTGTAAGTTTCCTCAGTTTATTTAAGGAATTTCAGGTACAAGGACTGGACTGAAAACAAGTGAAAAAGCAGAACTCAAAGACAAGGAAGTCGGACTTATTGGAAGTGAAATGTCAAAATGAGGGGTGGCTTGAGAGTTTTGCACAGTACTATAGGTTCAAATCAGTTTGATGTCAGGAAGGCAGGCGGTGACTGAAACAATCTAAAGCAGTGATTCATAAACTTTTACTGCATACCCCACTTTAGGAGCCAAAAATAAAACATGCCCAACACCCCAGAATTTTATCAATCACTAACAATAACATTAACTTGAAATTTACTTAAATAAAGGTGCATATTATCACTGCAATAGCATCAGCAAGCATTTTCTTGTTTCCTCTTCATATAAAATATCTATTCGGCTTAGTTTCCTGGTTTTTTCACCTGGTTGGCCACACCCCACCTGCTGCAGCTCCACCCTCGAGGTTTGAGAACCGCCAATCTAAAGTAACAAGTCTGTTCCGAAAATGTAAGGAGTAGAAAGTATTTTACATATTTGAGTTAAAATGAAGGGATTAGAAGTAAAAAGCTGTGAGGCAACTCAATACTCAAGTCCAGATACCACGAGAACATCCACATGCTGGCAAAACAAGTCAGATTCACAGAGGCTTGCAACCCAAAAAAGCTTGTGGGGACTGCCTGTGGTGCTAGACACCACAGGCCCCTCCATCTCCGGACCAATTAAAGCTGGTGGTTTTAATGTTGTTGCTGATAATTATAAATGACACCACTGACTTATTCAATCTGCCAATAAATATCAAGTCTTGAATTTTTTTTTTAATCTACTCAACACAAAGGACACCACAGACCAGCCATTACTAAGCTTCTTAGTTAACTAGAATTACAGACTCACGATTTTCTGTCCCCTGCACATCAGCCAAGTTGCATTACTGTCCATATATGACCTCTGCGTATGGAGCATGCAGACATCTGTGTGAAAATTTTGCCACATTTAGCCCATAAATTTGCGAGTTATGACCAAAATATGTTTCGTGAGGACAAAGCAACTTTGTACACCAAATGAGTTCATCTTCAAGTCTAACTAAACATGTGGACCAAGTCTGAAGGACTTACTTCAGAAGGAGTTTTTGAGAGATCTTGTCCTAAGAGTCATCCTGATGGAAGAAAAATCTGAAAACATGTCATGCACCAATGTTAAAGATTAAAATTAGTACATTCAATCCCAATAAAAGACAAAGCACATGTCAAAACACTTGGAAAATGGTTTAATGATGTTTACAACAAAAGAGGACTGTACATTTACAGTAAAAGATTATCTTTATGTGTATAAAAACAAAAATACAGCAGACAAATGCATCAAAATCTACTATGTATCCTGATTCACATACTTAAAACTCCTACACAATCTTTCAGTTCTACGCCCCCATTTCTGGAGGCCTTTTTTTTTTTTTCCTTTTTTTGTTTTTGTTGTAGTCAGATCGGAGCAGTGTCCCTCAGTGTTGTATTCCACAATGGAAACCAAAACTCTTTACATTCGAGTCCTGGAAAGTCAATTAATATCAGACTGCAGAATAAGAAAAGGGAAATAAAACAGGGACACATTCCTTTAGATAAGCCCAAGCTTCCAAAGTGAAATGTTTTACAGAATGTATTTCTTGAGATACACAGACATAGTATGTACATGGTTGGCATTTTTTTTATTCTTTTCTTATTTTTCTCTTATTGAAAGCCATGGTCACTTGGGCTGTGAACTGAAAATCACACACACATAACACACTCAAAAACATACAAAAATACTATATCTTTAACCTACCAAGAGTAAGACAGTTCTGCAATTAGTTCCATGCTGTGACAGAAAAGAGATTACAACAAACAAACGAGAAACAGATGCTTTTCACGCAAGTTTTTCTCAGAAATATACCAAAATATACATCTAAGCTTTGGAATTACTGAGGCTGGGACTTAAAGCCAGTGCTGGGTTTGTCTCTTAATACACATGCTGCAGGGTGAAAGGGAGAAAAACCAACAGAGACACACAGGACAGAGAGATATCTTTGGTATCTGCATTGTCAAAAGTTAAATATTTGGATTTTTGCTTTGGGATAGCGCTTGTGAGGTCCTACAACCTCACCTGGAGTAAAGCATTAAACAAAGTGTCACTGAAGCCCATCGGCCAGAGGTCTAAGCCGAAGGGACACAGTCCATGCAAAGTGAAGGACCATGATGCATAGTGTCACAGCTGATCAGAGTCTGTAGTGAAGAGTCAAAGAAGAGAGAAAACAAGGGGAGAGGAAGAGTAGGGGGGAAGGGGACACAGCAGTGAGGTTTAGCAACCATAGGATGTGTATTCCTGGAGACAACAGGGTCATGTCCTGGGACTACAGTGTACAGATGAGGAGGAGACATGCGCTGTGAGAGGCAGGAACAGCATTTTCACCACAGTCCTTGAAAGAGAGACGATGGAAGGTGGGACATCCAAGCAACAGCACTCAAGACAGTCATAAAGAGTCCTGAGCAGGTACAGTGTGCACAGGATTAACCCTCAGTGTGTATTAACAAACATCACCCAGCTACCACCACATTGGTTCGTGTCTGCCAGAGAAGCCCGCTCAGCCCCTGTTCACCTCCCAACCCCCTTCCGATCCCCGCCCACAGGCACTGAAACCGCTGCAGAGGCGTCAGGAATGCCGGAGTGTTCCCAGGCAGACGCACATTCGCATGCAATAAAAGGAAACTCTTTACAGACGAACCAAGGACCCGGGCAAGAGCGTGCAGCCGGGATTTGATGCTGAGCAGTGAGGCGGGGATGGGCGAGAGATGGTGTCGATCATATACAATCAAGTTAGAAGTCTTTGGTTAACGTTGGTACCACAGGGAAACGAGAGCGGGCTGCGACAGTGAGCCATCACATGGGAAGACATGCACATACCTGTACCTAGTCAGAGTGAGAGAGGGGAAAAAAGACGATTGCCAAAAAGGTTTCCAAAGAAAATAAGTGATACTAAATTGATACAATTTACCAAAATTAATTTTTGGAATTTTTTTTTCAGTGCTGAAATCCTTCAGTGCACAAGAACAACAAATTCTTAAAGAAAAGCAGCAGACCTCAGCCTCTTTTTACAGAGTCCACCTTAAGAGAATTGACAAAAATAATTTAATGATGTCCCTGCTTGTTTACACTAAACCACAAATTGGTGTAATTTAACATCTATCACACCAAACAAACCCCCTTCCTCACCATTCAGCCTTTGTACCTTTAAAACATAACAAGGCAGATTGATGCTGTAATTTACCCACTGTGAACAGGCTATGTAAAAGGGGAATTTCTTGAGTATTGGTATGCATTTTGTTGCCCTCTTGTGGCGGCTCCACAATCCTTCACTAAGTACAGGTATGAACAGGCTTCTCCACTGACACTAGTATGTGTATTTTAGTCTTTTTTTAAATGATTTTTAAAAACCTTTTCCTTATTTTATAAGTAGGTTAAAGCAGGTTTCACTCAGTCTCGAGTTAAAAATGAGGTATACAACAGCTCCTTTAGCCTTTCTGGCGCTTCATGCGTCCTTCAACAACGATATAAAAAACCAGCAAACCAGTGTGGTGGGTCAACTTACTATTGTTTAAATGAACGGTTGATCCACAAGAATCTCAGTATCAACTGCTGAAATTGAAGCATTAAAAGCTAAGCCTGTGCCAAATAGACATTTCAGGAGGATACAAGTTCATGACAAACCAAAAGATGGCTTGGCATTAGCTTGCTTATAGTTCGTAATTAATTAGTAAAGACCCTCGGTTCAGACAGCAAAAATAAGTGCTCTCTTGTCTCACCCTTTTCTCAAAAATCACACTAATCACCCACTGGAAGATGGGGAAAAAATGCACCATAAAGGTTTGCAGACTGCCCTCCTTAGTCTCTCTTCATAAGACACTCACACATGCACAAACACACCCACCTGCAGGAACTATTAGTAAAGCTTTTTCTCACAGGTAGATCCTCTACCCAAGTCACACCTAAAAATCATAGGTAGCAACGTAATCATGCCACGCTCCAAAATGCCCAAAGTACACTGTATTGTTTCAGTGAAAACAATGCACCAGGTGAGCTCAGTGCTCAAGCTCTCTCTCTCACACACACAGATACACACAGAACAACAATGCTACAATGCTCATGTCTTCTACGTAACAATAAGGCATAAATGATAATGTTAATCATCTTTGTCAAACTAAGAAAGCCAGTGATCTTGCCCTCTCACACTATACAAAACAATTAAAGGCATAAAGTAATATTTTTTAAAAAAATGATTGTTAAAGACAGCACAGCAAATCAAATCCACAACGACTCAACCAAAAAAAAAATGTGTGTATGTGTGTGTGTGTATGTGTGTGTGTATATATATATATATATATATATATATATATATATATATATATATATATATATATATATATAAAAAAAAAGAGGATTAAGATGAAATGCTTCAAAGTCTCCTATCAACCACAGGACCTGTCTGCCAGGAGTGCCTGAACAAGCCCCTCCTGCTGAAAAGACCTCGCTGATGCACAATAAGGATCAGTGAGTCACCCTCCACTGAGGCATCATCTCAGGCTCCACCTCGTATTTTTTGGTCTTGATAGTTTTGAAAAAAAAAAAAAAGCTTTTTCACACAAAAAAGAAAGACTTAGGGGAGATTTTTTTGAGTATGATAAACACTACATTCAGTTTTGATAACATACTGGTTCAAATATAAAATATGAATATCTTACAAGTGTTTATATATATATATATTTATATGTATAGAATTAAGAAAAGATCGTTTCTCTAATTCTTAAGTCTTTCCTCAGATAAATATTTCAGTAACATCTTATGGTGCCAGTGGCAACTGGTTCATCTTGCTTGCAAACCTCCAACTCCAAACAGCACTGAAACAGGACTGAGTTCTTCAGCCTCAAAGACAGGGAAAAAAAAAAAAAAATCAAACAGCAACACGAGCAGCCAGACAGCCACCAAGCCGCAAAGAGAAAGGCTTTTACTTTGGCAAGAAGGATCTCAAAATAATATTTAAACCTGGAAATACCCCATAAATAGTAGTACTAGAAAATAGCAGTAGTAGGTTGTCCTTTAACGTATGGTTCCTATGTATGGTTCATCAGTATAAACTTTGAAAGGTGAGCCAGACAGTAATTATACATTCTACAATGTTCTATACAGAGAAATGTCTAAGGTGAACCTATTTTTGAAGTGCTGCTGAGGTATATTTAGTCAAAATAATAAAACAGAAAAGAAGTACACAAGAGGTTAACGTGGACAAATTTCACTGCTTACAGTCTGAATGATTTACTAATCGCTGTGTTTGTCATTTTGAAGCAGAACAATGCTACTTTTGTGTGGGGTTTAGCTGGATGTGTAGCACAGAACGGTACTTATCCCACCGCTGTGTTGGGTAAGACAGTTTGGCGAGTTTTAAAGTAGTCCACAGACAGATTTTGGGTGCAGCATATCATTTCCTAACATACTGGTTCAAAATGGTGGCGCTGAGAGCAGGTGAAGTACATATGCATTTACATAAGTGATCCCTCCAGCAGGGAGAGTGTCAACTACAAAACCCTGATTCTTTGCAGGATGTAGTCATAAAGCTATTAGAAAGCATGCAGGCCTCTTGACAGCTCAACTCCAGCAGGAGTTTCAGCAGCAAGTTGTTAAAGCTAAAGTTTCTGTGATCCTTATCCAGCAGCACCAAATCACGAAAAACAGGTATCAACCAAAGTGGGAGAGGGGAAAAATAAAATTTGTGGAGAGTAGAGATTTAGAGTATGAAAAAGCAACTTGTGTGCTCAGACAGGCACAGCAACTACTGAGGAAAACCACTTTGGTTCAAGCTGTTGTTTTATGGCTGAATATTAGCACAAAACCAAAAACAGACTTTTTCCATTATGCTTCAGAAAAGTCCAAAACTGCTACTAGAACTGATTAGAAAGAAAAATAAGCCATTAAATGGCTCAGAGAAAACCAGATTAAGCATTAGGGGTGAGGCCCCTGTGATAAAGAGTAAAAAGAAATTACTTTCTCATGCTCCAACCCACCAATTCCTCTCTTTCTGGTCAGTTATGCTGCCAATTAAAACTTGAACTATGAGACACTTGGTCAAATTAAAAAAATGTAGTCTTTGGAAATGATCATCAAAATATTGCATTTCTATATTCTGTTGACTATGAAGAGAGATTTTTGTACTCATAAATATATTGACTAGACTAAGCTACACTGACTACACACAGCAATTATTTTAACAAATATTTTTGGTATATCTTAAAGTACATAAGCCAGTCAAACGACTGCAGACAAAATAAAGAGACAGAATTTCAATCCTCCCAAAACAGGCAGACTGCAGCTCATCAATCCAGTTTTTTGGTACAGATACTGTGCACAAGTAGATACGACGGTACTTCTATTAAAAAAAGAAAAGGAAAAAACACAATACGTTAACCCCATCTAGGCAAAGCCACCACACATTCGGTATGATGGCCATGACTAGTTCCCTCCACAAAAATAGACTGCAGAGCCTTATGGATCGTGCAGCTGCTGACAACACATGCAAACGTCTACTTCCTACTTCCAAACATAATGTACAGTGTTCCAACGGACCACAAACCAAAAGAAGTCACCCTTAATCAGACGCAGGACTGCATGTCTGCAGCTCACTTTAAAGCTCTCAATGTAATGTTTTCAGTCATTTTCTGTCAGTGTCTATAATCCTTACCTAGAACGTCATTTTACAAAAGCTCAGTGGCTACTCTGCCACTACCAATGTAAAACTCAGTGTTTCCAGAAGAGAGACTAAGAGAGACACACCTCGTCCCTCCGCCTCTTAAAGCAATGATAACCTTTATATCGGCCACTTATTACTTATTTTTAAAGCCTTATAACCACGATTAAAAAGAGATAGTTAAATCTTAACTTAATATTAGACTTACAAAGTTCTGAAAATGTCAAAAATATAGACAGTAAAGATAAAGAAAAAAGTCTCTAAAATATAACTTTGATATGATTTACAACAAGGCCTGTCCAAACAAAAACCCCAAAAGAGATAATTAAAGATAGAGTGACACACAAACCCCCATTAGTGATTATGAACATTGTGAAATTAGTAGTAAATCAGTTAAGTTTGAATGTTATAAGAGAAAGTTTTTTTGGTTAGAAGAATTTTAGAGAAAATTCTGACCTGCAAATATAAATATGTGTGTACATATATATATATATATGTGTGTGTGTGTGTGTGTGTGTGTGTGTGTGTGTGTGTGTGTGTGCATTTGTGTGTGTTATATACACAAATGTGAATAGCTTGATGGTGCCAAGGACATTTTCTTCCTGGACACTGGTTCTGAGGAGCGGCAGGCCAACAACAGTGTCCAACTGGCTACTGTTTTGTGGAACAAAACATCCAAGAATCATAAAGGGAAAACAAAAAAAAGTAACCAAAAGTCAAGTCCAACCCTATTTTAAGCTGTTTTCTTTTTGGTGGCAGCAAAAGGATTAAATAATGGTAGATACAATGGAAAGGATGTGGGGTGGTTAGTGAAGCGCAGAGCCTATATCAAAGTACCACCCTCTTCCCTACATGGTATGACAGGAGTAGTGCTCGACGTAAGAAACTGGGTGTTAACTTGGGGTGCAGCCTGACTGGCTTCACTGAGCCTTGGAGGCAGTGGTAATAGTCGAGGCTTGCACAGGCACAGCAGCCGTGGTGGCTTGATGGTGACCATCAGCAGTGACTTGAAGCCCTCCTGCGCCGGCCGACACCAGGCTGACGGGGTTGCTGGTGAGCAGCGACAGGTTCTGGGGGTTCAGGAAGAGTGGTGTGGTCACCAGGTTGGGCGTGTTACCAGCAGAGGTGTTGGCGAACAGCAAATTACTGCCATCCAGAGAGGTGATGGGGATTGTGCCACTCGATGCCAGTGCTGCGGGAAAGTGAAAGAAGCAGTTGGTGTATTTTGAGATTAAAGCAAAGGAAAGATAATAACAGTGATGCTTGAGTTTAGTATAAAAAGAGAAGCAAACCTGTACTATGAGGAAAAACTGAATCAAGAAAAAACTCATTTCAAAATAATCATATTTAACAGAGAGGCCTTGGAATATATTTTACATTTAGTGAAAAAATTCTCTTTTCAGGTGATGTTTCCACCATTAGAATGTATTTTTCACTTTGCAGGATTAATTTTGTACACAGAAGCAATTTTCACTCAGTAGGATTAAATGTTATGGGCGTGGCTTAAATGACTTATGCGAATTTATTGTGTCCTCATTCAGTGTTTGCTTTCATTAGACCAATTATATAGGTTGTCTTGATGACCTCAGTGGATTTTCAGTTACTTTTTGTAATTATCTTTTCACTCATTTATGTACTCTTCAGTCCATTTATCTAGTTTATTTATTGAGTCATTAATTCATCTGTTTATTAATTTGGTCTTGGTTGTAAGAGGTTCCATTCCACAGCTAGCTGAAACCAGCTGAACTGACTGAAATACAAATTTATAGACCAGTGCAGGGTATTTCTGCAATTAAAAAATAACTTTTGATGCATTTTTTCATCATCGCCTCCTGTCACCCCCTTACAACCTCAAACTAACTTATATCAAAACAGATGAGTTATAACTTTCAGCTGACAATAAAATAATCTCTGTTAAATTAGCCCTTGTTGGCAGGTTCTAATGATCTTTGCCAAAATTTAAAATGCTGGGAATTCCATACCACATAAATACCTAAAAAAAAAAAAAAACTATATTTATGTACCATCTCAGACTTCTCAATATTTGTGCTGAAATTATTTAGTGTCTTGTCATGACACTGGTGCCCACCTTGAATCGTAGCCAGAGTACTGTTGCTCATGAGAGCAGGGCTCAGCGCACTGCCCAGGCCACCTGGAGTCAGACTGAGGAGAGCCCCCCTGGACACACAGATGATGTAGATCAACACAAACAACGCCTCAACAACTAGCCGACTTCCATAAAAGTAATGTCAAGCGGTCTTCTTTAAACATAACTTACCCTGGAGTAAACTGCGAGGATGCCATCAGTCCTGGGTTGAGCCCTGCAGCAGCAGCCATGGCTGCAAAGCTGGCGCTGGTGGGCAACTGAGCGGCCCCCTGCAGAGCAGCAGACAATCCTGGAGCTGCCACCATCACCTGACCTGTCCCTAAAGTTGTAGCTATGGATGAAGGAGCCTGGGTGACAATGGTTTGCGCCTGTGTGCCAGGTTTGCTTTCTGTGGTCGTGGACTGATTAGTCGTAGGGGATGGGCTTAAAGATGGTGAGCTGGTTGTTGTGGTAACCATGGGCGCCGTTGAGATGACAGATGCAGTGTTTGTGGCTCCAACTGTCGTACCTTGTTGAGAAACACAAGAAATGAAAGTTAACCAGAAGTTTTAATGAACTTCGGCAACTAGCTATATAAACACGCTTGCAGTAAAGCGCACACAAACCTGTGAAAGACAAACTGGAGACGCTGGTGTTGGTCAGAGGCATCACTGGGTTTACAGTCAGCGTGGTGGGTGTGTTAATTGTTGGACTACTAACAAGGCTTGCTGTGCTGGCCACCTGATCAAAATAAGAGGGAGGGTTGAATGATTTAAAAACAGATCTTGATATAACACGGCCATCCCTGTGATACTGTAGCTGAACCCACAGAACACATAATAAGAACTTGGCATGTAATCACAGACTGTTTACACAGGATGGACACTGTTAAAACTGGATGTGAAAACTAGTGTCTTGACAATCACAACATAGCCATGTCCTAAATCAGCTCCTCTTTCATTGACTCTAAATAGGACCAAAATTTGAAATAATGACATCATGTTGTGTGAACGAGACCTGAAACAAGGGAATGAGGACATTAACTTAGAAAAATGTTCACTGGGGTCATGCATTAAAACGGGTGTCCTACAAAGTGAAATTAATGGATTAAAATGAGCTACACTGAGCTTAAAACCAAAGTTTTCAGTATCATGAAGGTGGCTGTCTTTTACAATAGCTAAATCACCAAGGTAACATGCTGAACTCGTAACCTGGTTGGGATCAAGTTATGCTCAGTTTTGCTTTAAAAATGGCTGGAAGTGCCACATTTTCACTAATTATTTTATTTTATTTATCAGAATCATTAATCCCAGGGGGGAAATTACTAAAATACAGTATAGTTTGAGTGCATTACAGATTTTCTGCTGTAGGAATTCATTTTACATATGCAACCTATTCAGCAGTATTTTACAAATATCACCGAATGACGCCCGTCTGTAATGTTACAGCAGCGTAAACTATATGCATTATCTCAGGAATTCACATACATCCAGCTGCTTATGCAGAAAATATATAAAAGTTTTATACTTGGTCCTAATCTGCTTAGTCTCTTTTATACTTATGGAAGTGCAGCTAATAGCACACAAATTAGAAAATTTATTATTTCCATTTGTAGGATGTTTATCAGGGACAATATTCAATCAAAACAATTAATTTCACCTTGATCTGGTGACAAATTAATGTGATACCCACATTAAATGTATTAGTCTAAGGGAGAGGGTCAGAACTCAATGCACTGAGTAACCTGTAATGTTTAAATATATCACATTTTCAGAGCTGTAATATGCAGCTGTCAAGTTAGGGATAGACAACAGCATCTAGCATGCACTTAGCTGCAAAGTATATTTATTTTACCGCTTGTAATGCTATCGTTTATCATGAATTCAGCATGCTTACCAAATGTAAAATTCAAAAATTATGTATTCCCAAGATTAACCATTTTCTGCAGCATTGCTCTCTTGTGTCATTTGCAGCAACAGGGTTGCACTGTATTGTTATGTCTTTTATATTCCTTTATGATCTTTAGTACCCGTTCCTCTGATAATGTCTCTGATTGGAGTAGACGGTGCTCAATGGATTCATTTTGAGCAGACGAAGAGTCAAATGATGCATAAAATGCCCCCTTTTATGTGAGTCCACATAGACCCCATGCTAAAAGTCTGGCTTAACAAAGAAAGTGGATAGCCACTGTCATCATACCCATCGCTCTGATTGGGATTTTAGGTTTTATCAAGCCAGCTAACACAAAGAAAGTCTGGCTATGTTAAACTTGCTTTGTCATTATACCCCTCAGGTCATTTTCCCATAGAATTTTATTCAGTCAGATTTCTTTATGTAAACTAGAGTCGTCGCCCCCTGCTGGCCATAAGACAAAAAACAAGGTTATGGTACATCTTCAGTGGCTTCAGTTTGTAGACCCTGAGGCCCTGTCCATAAGTTATGTACAGTTTCGTCATTTGATCCAGATATAGACACATAACCTTCAAATACAGGATTACACAGAGCTCAAAGAAACACTTCAGTGAATGGAAATCTTACCAGAGGGCTGCTGGGGGTAAAGATGGTTTTGATAGGGGTGTTGCCTCCTCCACTGTTGCCACTACTAGGGGGGTTAATCCTCTTCTCTTTCTGTCGGCGATTGCAGAACCAGACCCGAATCACCTCCTTCTCCATGTTAAGCTGGTCAGCGATCATAGTGATCTCTTCAGAGGTAGGTTTTTGGTTCTGCTTGAAGAGGGCAAAGAAGCCAGGGATTCCCTGTCAGCACTAAGCAGACTACTATACTGTGTTTTCTTTTTTGGCAGACATCCATTATGGGGTTTGCCACTACGACTAAAACTGTATAATGTGATCATTTTACATACGTTACTGAATTAACACACTCTCCCATAAACTCAATATTAACTTCAGGAACATGAGTTTCTCACCTCCAGAAAGCTCTTTTCTAAGGCCACTCGGATGTTGGTCTCGATACTGGTTCTTTTCTTCCGTCTGCGGTTGATCCCCTCTATGCCCATGCCCGGGGAGCCCAGGGCACTGGGGCTGGACAGGGACTGGTCAGATGTCAGGTTCTCTGCACAAACAGCATGGACACAAAGGAAAGGAAGGGAGGTAAAGACAAGGTATTCACTTGAAAACATACACAACCCGCCCTTTGCCCATTCCTGGGACCACCACCCAGGAGAAAATGAGTAATCACCCAATAATTCAGGTGGGTTCAGGGACAAACCTGCATCATTGAGCCACTTCTCCAGCAATGGCTTGAGTTTGCACATGTTCTTAAAGCTCAGATTCAAGGCCTCAAAGCGAGAGATGGTAGTTTGGCTAAAGTCATTTCCATACAACTTCCCCATGGCCAGGCCAACGTCCCCCTGTGAGCAGGAGAGAGAATTACCTATGAGTCATTTATATTAATATACATGTGTTTGAAACGTATACAATTGCGAGTCTAAATATGACTGAATCTGTCAAGATCACACACCTGCGTGAAGCCCAGTTTGATACGTCTCTGTTTGAAAGTCTTGGCAAACTGCTCCAGCTCCTCAAGATCACTAGGCTCCTCCAGAGTGGGAGTATCCAACCGCTTGGGTGGCGTCTGACTGTGGGGCAGGGACTGAATAGGTGTGGTTGCTGTTGTGCGGGTTGGAGTAGCAGGCTGGAGAAAGCAGAAATATAAAAAATGTGATAGTTTTATAGGTTAAAAAAGGGGGAAAGCAGAGCTAAAGAACAGATAAGATTAAACCAAGTAAATGTCTAAAGCTTGTTAAGCTGTCAAATGTGAGCACTGCCAGTGTAGCTGAAGACTATGTTTAGATTTTAAAAGATGCAATTGCATCATTACCAACCTGAGTTGCAAGGGTGATGCTTGGTTGAGTCGGCAGGAGGTTAGCTTGGCTTTGAGGTAGTTGAGTTAGAAGACTCTGGGCTTGCAATATGCCTGAAGAGGGAAAGATTGATGGGAAGAAAAGATTAAAAGAAAGATTCAATATCAATGCAATAGTTTGAATACATCTCTCCTCCTAATTCTGCACACAAACAGAACAGTACAAATCTTTTACTTACCCTGTTGGGCCTGCGGTGTCTGTGAGATGATGAACTGAGCGGGCTGCAGTGGTGTGGCGATAGGGTGGCCAGGCTGAACCAGAACAAACTGGGGCAGACTTAGATTTTGCTGTTGTAACGACTGCAAAAAATATGCAAACAATCATCTAGCTGCTTATAAAGCACACAATCCTAACTTACAACAGACTCTGATACAACTTTATACTATGAACTCCAAAAGTGTCTAATTTATTCTAACTAGGTATAATTCAGTATTACCCCTACTTAGCTACACCATTAATGAGCTAGATCAACTGCACTTGTATTAAGCTATATGCAGTGCCTCGATACACACACACACACACACACACACACAAGTATAGGAGTTGCTTAATTACAGCACAATCCTCAAGCACTTTGATGTACCTGAGACAATTCTCCTTGCCAAAACGATTACTACAGACAGTTAGGACCATTTTGTTTGCAACAGTTCACTTTGTCTAAAAGACAACATGCTTTAGCTGCCTTGTTTGCTTTCAGAAAGACAGCTTCAAACAGCCTGATAAGGCCTGTATACTATTTGAAAAATAACATTGATATTTTGATCTACTGCACACTTTTCATGCATACTGTTTGCATTTAGAAACATGTTTAGTTATGTTGTTTTTTGTTTTTTAAGACTTACAAACTTAAACACTGCTATGATATTTTAGAACATTTTTCAGAATTTGCGGAAACTGCTGCATGAATGATTGTGTCTTACAGGGGCAATCTGAATGGGCTGTGACAGGGGCAGCTGGGTAATTGGTGTGGCTGCAGAGGCTGAGATGCTGGCCCCAGTGGTGCTGTTCTGCTGGCTGGCTGAATGCTGCACAGCGGCAGCCAGGAGCTGAGCTTGGGCCTGCTGGAGCAACAGCTGCTGCTGTGCTGGAGTCAGGGTCAACTGAGAAAGACAGAGAAATGGGCAGGAACACAGATATAGAAGGGCAAGAGAGAGACAGAAAAGTGTCAACACAATCAACATTTATGCATCATCATATAGGTTAGTATGTAGGTGAGTGTTGCCACGATACTTTGCTTCGATAGCCTTGCAAAGTTCAACATCTACCATAATGATAGTTATTACAATACTGTAGTTAAAAATTACAAAAATCCAATGAATGTGTGCATTATAATTTTGCATAAAATTATACATTATACCTTGGTCTTTATTATTATGTATGATAAGACAGGCATGTTAATTACTCACGCTTTGGTCTCACTTTATCAACAGCAGCAGGTTGATTGAATTGTTTGATGCATTTGCCAGCAACTGTTTCACTGGCTGCTCCAGTTCACTGAACTAGACCACAGCTCTGTCTATGCCATTTATACCATCTTATGTGCACACACCTTAACAAAGGATATTGGACCAATTTTTTTTTTTATTACTATGCCAAGTACTGGCTGTTTATGTAAATTCACCTGTAGTATAGAATTTAGCTTTTAACAAAGGTATCGAAGTAGTAACAAATCGTGTGGCAATACAAATATGGTCCTTGACAGACAGATGGGAGACTCATGCAGCTGAGCCAGGCACAAGTGCAAATGAGCATACTGATGTCATGTTCAAACTTAAATCCACATGCTGAGTAAACATTCAATCCCACATCGCACCGCAGCTGTATTCAACCGTCCCCAGGCCCCGGCTGGAAATGAAATGTGCAAGTGTGGCTGGTCTCATGGTGAGTGTGCAGACACAAAGGCTATGTCTAAACATGTCTTCTGTTATGAAGATATTTGGACACAGACTAACAACCACAGGGATGAACAGGCACACAGGCAGAGGCGGTGCCAGCTGCAGCCAAGCCATCGTTTCATCAGCCTGTAAGGTCTGTATTGTGGAGGCACCCCAGAATATATGACCAGGTTTTAAAACTTACTCCAGCAATCTGTCCCCCGGCCAACATTAGCTGAGTTTGAGGCAATACACTCTGCTGGACGGAGGTCGGAAGAGCACCCGAGTCTTCCGACTTAGACTAGCGGAGGTGAAGAGAGAGGGGCTTAGAGGAAATCTGAGTCTTAATTTCATGCCATTGTTCTCATCATGAAATTAATTAAAAGCAATTTAAATGAATATTCAATTCTGACCTAAAGCACCACTAAAAACAGGATACAACTGAAAACAATGCAACATTTTATTTCTGTACTACCCGAGTGGCTTTCTTAGAATGAGTCTTTGGTCTTTAAGTAGGGAGAGGAATTTGAATTAGAAAGGCAGCGATAAAGTGGGTATTTAAAATGTGCTGCAGCCTTCAGAGACAAGGAAAGTGAAGTGAAGGGAGGGGAGAGTTGAGATGCTAATTAAAATAACTGTTATGCAGTGCATGTAAATTCTGCATAGATTTGCATATTCTCGGCCATCTGTTTCCGAGCAACCACAGAGTAGCTAATTAGCATACAGGGTTGATTAATCTGCCTTGTTGCCAGGCGACACTGGGAGAGCCTGGCTGATTTAAATGAAGTCTTTCTACATGTGCAGGTTTGAGTGAGGATGAGCAGACCTCTGTTCAAACTTCACACCTATTTCAAAGCTATGAGAAAACTATGACATTACACCATAACCGTATCTACGCCTTCCTCGAAAACAGGAAAAAAAGTTATTTAAAGGTGAAGTATGTGATAATGTGCAAATGTGCACAGTGTGGTTACCTGTTGGAGGAGGGCTTGTGCATGTGCATTAGTGATTGCACTTGTGGTGGGCACCGTCTGCCTCGGAAAGTCCAATCCATTGGTTTGGATACCTACAAAAAAAAAAAAAAAAGAAAGAAAATTTATGAAATGTGCTGTGAGAGGAGTTCCAAGATGTATTCAAGGTGGTTTAACTGCTGACACAATCAATGTCATCATAAACACACACATATACACAAAAGAAGAACAACACTAACATCCAAGAAACCATTTTCAGGTGCAAGAGAAACCTTAAAAACATATTTTTTATAAAGTGGCAGCATCTGTAATAAATAAAACAAAATTATATAAACAACTAGTACTGTCAGCAATATCAATTAATGTGCCACTACACAGGAGGAATACAAAGCAGTGCAGTGAATCTGGGATTTTCGCTCCAATCATGTAACGTTCAATAGGCATAAGCGAGAGAAACTGCTCTGTGAGGTAAACACCTTATATGACAAAGAGAGCTGCTCACAAGCATTTTGAAAAGCTGCCATCTCTGTTTTCAAAATGACTTAATACAAAGAGAAACAGCATGGGGGGTTTCTCAGCTCTGCACTGCTAAAATGTCAAAAGGAATTACTGGTGATGACTTTGAAACCTGTTGAATGTGGAGGTAAAACTCAACACATCCGGATTTTCGGGGAAGACGAAAAAAAAATCTGGAGATCACTCACCGGTGTTCCCGTCACCACTTTCCATTGCACATTTAGTAGTTTCTGACTGATTATTCACTTTAGCATCTGAAAGAGCCAGAGAGAAACACAGTGAGACGCACTCACACCCACTGCCACTAAAACACAGCAACACTTTCTCGGTGATTTTGGGCATGCTCTCACTTTTTCATCTCAATATAACCCATCATTACATTTTAGGATATTCCTATTCCACAACAGTAGCTCAGTCACATTTACCATTTAAAGCAGGAAGCACCACACAAAATGAATCTCCTACAGGCTAACGAAAGCCTGAAAAAAACCCAACGGTAACTGATAACAGAGATGTGATCAAAAAGACTCTCATAAGTGACGTCAACACAATCACAATGTCACCAATGAACAGCACAGCCCAGGTGAGCTCCATCACATCCTCATCAAAAACTCACCCGCTCTTGCTCCACCTGCGTTTTCCAGCATGGCTGCTGAACCTATTAAGTAAATCTGCCTCAGCCGGGCAAGCCCACCGACAGGGTGTCCGGCACTCTCCTCCTCCACCTCCTTCCCCTCTTCACTCTCCACTGGTCAGCAGTGAGCAGAGTTCAACACAACCAGAGTTACACACAGACACAGTGGCAGTGTCCACCACACGGTTCACTGAGCAACACTGGGATACGCACGCTGAGAGAGCCAACAGGGTTTAGGCAAACAGCTCTTCGTGCTTCTCCCTGCTCTCGCTTTTCTTTTCTTATAGCTCTGCCCCTTTTCTCTTTTACTGTGCCTACTCTGCACTCCCTCTCTCCCTCTCCCGTGTGCCAAGATTGTCTGTACTTCTGAAAAAGTTCACCCTCTCCCTCTCTTGCTGGAATGAAACAAACGACAAGTGCAGCTGGCGGCCTCCTCCAACTCTGCCGCCCCCCCTTCCCTCCTCCAACTCTATAATGAAGCATAATCAGTATTCAGCTGATTAAAGCTGTATGCAAATCTGCCCCTGCCTCGTTAGCAATGCAAGGCTTTGAAGTCCTGCGAGCAACGCATTTCACACAGGGCTCTGAAAGCTTTCTGCATAATTTAAACCCCTATAAATATTTATCAGCTCATTAGCATATTAATTGGATAGCTTTTGGAGGATGATAAAAAACAGGGGAATAAGGACGACGGAGAGAAGGAAAAAAGTGCTCAAACTAGCACTTGGCGCAGTGGAGAGAGGGGTGGCAGCAGCACAAGACCAATTACCGTGCAAGCGCGGGCCTAAAAAGTAATTAGCTAAGAGCAGGTAAAGTGCTGAAGATATCCCAGAATGCACTATGAGGTCTGTCAGCAGTGGTCTGGGCATGTTAGCAAGGCGGACTGCATTAACAGAACGTCTGACTCCTCATTCAGAACATCTCCAGGAGTCATGGAAACTCAGCCCAATTGCTAAAGAGGAAGGGGTATAAGTGTGTGTGAGTGTGTGTGTGTGTGTGTGTGTGGGGGGGGGGGGG
>VUQH01042601.1:16896-27176 GCA_015106775.1 Etroplus canarensis | reverse complement strand
TAGGAGTGACAAATGGGTTCAAGGTGGGGGTGGGATTACTTCAGGGATCAGCTCTGAGCCCCTTCTTGTTTGCAATGGTGATGGACAGATTGACAGATGAGGTCAGGCAGGAGTCTCCGTGGACTATGATGTTTGCAGATGACATTGTGATCTGTAGTGAGAGTAGGGAGGAGGTGGAGGAGAGCCTGGAGAGGTGGAGGTATGCACTGGAGAGAAGAGGAATGAAAGTCAGTAGAAACAAGACAGAGTACATGTGTGTGAATGAGAGGGAGGCAGGTGGAATGGTGAAGATGCAAGGAGTAGAGGTGGCGAAGGTGGATGAGTTTAAATACTTGGGATCAACCATCCAAAGCAACGGACAGAGCACAAGAGGGGTAAAGAAGAGAGTTCAGGCAGGGTGGAGCAGGTGGAGACAAGTGTCAGGGATGCTTTGTGACAGACCTTATATGACCTTGTGTGTATGTTTCTGTCCTTGTGTATAGGCAAGATAACCTATTCAAAAGTGTTAGTAAAATACCAAGCGTTCTCAATATCTTTTATTTTTTAAAACTTTTCAGTTCAAATTCAATTCAAAAAGCAGACTGAAGGCAAGACAGAACGGGAGAAAGAAAACAGCACTCACGTTATATCACAGGTCAGCTCTTTTTCTATTACTGCTCTCTTGTATGGGGAGAAAAAACAGAGTGTATGGGAGAAAAAAAGGAGCTGATAGAAATAGGAGTAATGTCTCCTTAGCTCCACTGCACACTCATATTTCTTTTATCTCTCGACCCTGTTTTGTATTTCACTTTTCAGTGTTTCAGGGCCAGTGGTCATCTGAAATTAGATTTCTTAAGGTACCCACATATGTGGGTGAGGTTCACTGAGATGCACAGTGTGTGTTTGTGTCTGCATGACAGATGCAAAAAAAGGACAGCGTACATAAGGTTGGTATGTGTCTGGGTTCTCTGACCGATTCAAGTTTAAAAAATTGGATTGCCAAGTTCCCTGGTTTATTTTTTGCAGGAGACTTCAGAAGTAGAAGTACAATATGACAAAATGTCAGTGAGGGGGTGTGTTTTAAGATGTAATATGAGTAGGGCATGTGCCTGTGTGTGAGTTGCCCCTTATGAGTCTGTGGCTGCTTGCTTCTGATTTACTTTGGTGAGGAGACGCTGCCTTCAATAAGCAATGAGTCATCCATCAGTGAGAAGACGTATCTGTGTGCATGTGTGTATGTCTGTGTGTGTTACTCATGTCTAGATTGCATGTGCACTTTAGAAAACATCTGCCTCTTTCATTAGAGTGCTTTTGCACATATTTTGACCTTGTGACAATGTCATTGATTGGTATCTTGGAATCAAAAAGGAAAAAAGTTAAATTTAGAAATATTTCCTCCCTAACTATTTCCTTTCTGAGAAGCTGTATATTTTTGAATCCTAGGTTTGCATGAGCTGCTCAGAAAAGATAAGATATTATAAAACTTTATTAATCCCGAAGGAAATTCTTGTGCCAGATAGCTCCAGGATTACAATAACAATATACATATAACAACAATCAAAAAGGAATCTAGAGTAAAAAAAGTTTGATTTACTCCCCAACTCAAGTGAAGAAATTAATACTTTAAGTCATCTCATATACTAGAGTATTTCATATAACCCTATTTGTGCTACTTGTACTTAAAGATGTTTCATTTGTATGTGTCAGGTTGTGTCAAGAAGTTCAAAGTTCAAAGGATGCAGCAAATATAATCTCAGATGTATACAACCAAGTTTTCTTTAGGAATTTGTATTCATTTTGGAAATAAATTGAATGTGTCTACAGTTAATATTTGATTTTTATACAAGCCTTCAAAAGATCTCCTGTATGTAGACTCGGTACAAGATAACATGGCTTTCTGAGATTGATTTTTTTCCTGTGCTGTTTCTGGTGTGTGATAGCTTTCTATTTTATCTGCTAGATAAAAGCTCTTTCAGAAAAGAACCTGAAAGAAGGGAAACTATAACATATACTGTGCAAGTACTGTAATGAGGACATTTTCAACTATACCATTTCTTAGGTTGACTATTTCTATTTATCGTGAAGCCCCAGTATTTTTTCCTGATTTCATCTGCTTTGAAAGATTTAAGTCCTGCTGAAATGCCTTCCCTGTTCAGATAAAATATATCAGAGTTACACTATGTAGAATAAAGTATTGTGCCACCTACACATTGCACCTACAGGAGCTTTTATGACACCCCATTCTAAATCCATGTACATCAATAAGGAGCAGTTCCCCCTTTTCAACTAGAAAAGTTTCCACTCTTCTGGGAAGGCTTTTTACAAAAGTTTGGAGTGTGTCTGTGGGAATTTTCACCAGAAGAGCATTTGTGAGGTCAGACAGTTTCTTTGGACGAGGGGGCCTGGCTCCCAACCTCTGTTCTAGTTCATCCCAAAGGTGTTTGATTGTTTGATGGGGTTAAGGTCAGGGCTCTGTGCAAGTTAGTCAAGTTCCTTCACACCAAACTCATCTAGCCATGCCTTTATGGACCTTGCTTTGTGCACTGGCACATAGTAATGCTGGAACAAAAAAGGAAAACTGTTCTAACAAAGTTGAAAGCGCAGAATTGCACAAAATGTCTTGGTAAGCTGAACTATTAAGATTTCCCTTCATTGGAACTAAAGAGCCTAAGCTAACCCGAGAGAGGAATTTTAAAAAAAGAAAAATATATATTGCGTTCCACCAGACATTGCAGCTAGCAAAATGTAGTCAGGCAGGTAACATTTTCTTAGGATTTGCCAAACCCAGACTCATCCATCAGACTGCCAGATAAAGAAACATGATTAATCACTCCACAGAGCATGTTTCCACAGCTCCACCATCCAGTGGTATTGTACTTTATACCATTCCATGGGATGCTTGTAAATGTGCTTGGTGATATAAGGTTTATGTGCAGTTGCTTGACTATAGGAACCCATGCCATGAAGCTCCCAGAGCACAGTTTTTGTTAATGCCAGAGGAGGTTTGGAACTCTGCGGTTATAGAGTTAGCAGAGCGTTGGTGACTTTTACGCATTTCAGCACTCAGCAATCCCACTTTGCAACTTTATGTAATCTGCCACTTTGTGTTTAGTTGTTGTGATTCCTGGATGCTTCCACTTTGCAAAAATACCACTTACAGTCGACATCTCAGAAGAAAGAAAGTTTAAATTCCTATCACAGTACCATGCTCAAATTCAGTGAGCTCCTGAGAGAGACAAATTCTTACAAATGTTTGTAAAGGCAGGCTGCATGGCTAGGTGCTTGATTTTATACACGTGTGTCAATGGGACTGAATGAAATACCTGAATTCAACAATTAAGAAGTGTAGGTCAAAACGTTTGTCCATATAGTGTATTTAACTTTCATAAACATTGGTTACTAACTAGAGAAAGTAAAAGAAACACATGGGATTGTTGTGACTGATGCCTATTATTAATAGGTGTAGCATTAATAGGTCAAAGTGTTGGTCTAATAATAAACAGGGAAAACAGTTTTACTGGAGTATTTTGCATCCAACAGCATAATTTTATGGTTGACGGACATTCAGTGTGTAGAATTTAATATCCACAAGACAGAATTTAGCATCATACAGAAACAAACTGCCACACTTAATATTCAGGACATCAGACTAGTGCAATAACTAGGTTTGCATAAGGCACACAATATGAAGGAAAAGTTTGTTGCAATTGTTGAAATGCAAATAAAGGCTCATAAACAGCAGGTGTTGACGGAATCATTTTCATCTTTAATGCAAGTACTCTCTAGTAAGAGCTCACTTAGCTACATTCCTTGATATTCTCTTTCAGTGACCCAACTCCTACCATTCTTTTTTCTGCTGTAACAGAGGATTATTTGAAGAGAATGTTGGTGTGAATGTGTACTGTTGCAGCATGCTGTGGGCTTCAGAGTGAAAGCACAGTCGCACACATTGTGTTCTCCCCCTCTTTAGCCAGCAGCCTCAGATTCTCAGAGGCTTCAGCATTGCCAGGGGCTTGATTGGTTTTGGACAGGCTGCATGGTTTTAAGGTTTTATTATCATACTGGCTCTCCTCTCATACCAGCAAATACATTCAGATATGCCATTGTATAATTTACATTTATATCTATATTCATGTCTATATATGGTTTTAACAAGTGGGGACATTCTCCTCTGACCTCTGGCATCAACAAGGCATTTTCACCGCTTACTGGATATTTTCTCTTTTCAAGAACATTTTATGTAAACCCTAGAGATGGTTATGTGGGAAAATCCCAGTAGATCAGCAGTTTCTGAAATACTCCGGTACAATAAACAATGCCACATTCAATCACCTTTCTTCCCCATTCTGCTGTTTGGCTCGAACTTCACTAGGTCTTCTTGACTGTGTCTACATGCCCAAATGCATTGTGTTGTTGCCATGTCATTGGCTGATTAGATATTTGCTCTAATGAGCAGTTGAATAAGTATACCCGATGAAGTAGGCAGTGAGTATTTGTATGTGTGTTTATGTGTATCATTGTATGCCTCTCGCTGTGACTACAGTGTGTATCACAGACTGAGGATCTACAATATAACAGCTTTCTACTGGCCCATGTGATCTGTTAGCACCACTCATAATAATGTTTTCTGAACAGTTTAAAACTCAGTAGTGTGGCCGGCACAAACAATTAAAGACATGCCCACTGTGATCTTGGTTTTATTCTTTCATTATGGATCAGCAGCAGCAGGGGCCCTAATTACTTGTGTTGGCTTGCTGAGAGAATGAATGGGTACCAAGTCGACCACAGGGCCAAAACAGGAACCCCAGGGGTTTAGATGAGCTGGCTTCTCAGAGTCAGCATTGGCAGGGAATCTAACTTTCTCTGTTTCTGTCTGTTTATTGTCATTAGTTCTCATTTGTTAGCTCACTTTGCCTTTCCAAATGTTCCTTCTGATTAACTCTTCCTGTTGTTTTGGGGCATATTATCTTGTTTTGCTATTTTCCTTTAATTTTCTTTTTTCTAACTAACTAAGGAGGTCATCAGGATCTTGCAGCTTCCTTTTTAATCGAACAATTTCTTAATTAAAAGCAATAGAAGACATCTACCTGCTTTTTTTTTTAAGCATGCAATTGATTTCCAAGAATATTTTTAAAACTGCCCTTCTCAATTGCTCATGCTGCTCTCAGACTTGTGCACTCCCTTTCTCTTTCTACTCCTTCTCTTATACTCTCTATGACCTGTGACTCCTCTCTTTTGTGTTGCAGCTGGGGACAGAGTGGACCGCTCCAGGCGAGTTTAGCAAGTTCAGGTCCCAGTCTTCGAAGTCTGTGCAGTAAGTACCTCTGACAATCCCACACATATCTGGATGGCAAAATTATTTCACTTTAACACCAGTAAAGAGCCCAGAAGAGGGCTCAAATGCAGGCACTGGAGAATATCCCAGGAAAGGTCTTGTCAGTTGTTTTTGTTGGTTTCACCTTGCAAGTCTGTCCACATGTTTGTTTGTATTCATGTGATCATGGCAAAATGTAGTCTGGATACACTGTGCTGAGAAGTAACAAGACAGTTTCAAGTATTTGGTAGCTGTTAGCACCACTGTCTGTGACTAACATTGTCAACATGATCATTCTAGATGTGTTTCACAACCATGCTGGATGAAGTCTTGAAATTTTACAAGTGTGTAGGTGATGTTAAAATAAAAGTAGAGTTTGATAATGGGTCTAACCTGTGAGTACTAAGTACATTACAAGTAAGTAGTGGTAATGATTACTGAATATACATGAATGCCAACAGCTACGCTCCAGTGGTTGTTTCTGTTAAAGACTACCTGTTAAGTAGCGCACTCTACGAATTGCTCTCTGTTGATTCAATATCAGTCACAGTCTCATAACAATAAAGTTAATGTCTATAAACACATATCTGCATATTGATATGTAGAATTTGTAGACAAGGGATGGGATTTTGACATGATTGTAGTCTGACTAGTATTGACCAATCATGTTCGCGTTAGCTTTGGTTCCTTGTGCCTATGGAGAGCAAAAGAGGAAACACAATCTTAAAATCATAGACTAAGATCTGGGAACAAATTTTTTTTTTAACTATATCAACATTTCTTAAAAGAAAAATCTGGCACGTGGAACAGGACATCTCAGTCCTGAAATCTCCTGACTATATCAAAACTCTGAAATATTGGCTGTTGTGTGAAAAAAGTAATTTGATAAAAACAGATGGGTTCCCTGACATCTGTACTATGAAGTAGGATTTGCGCTTATCCAGGTAACTTCAGGGTTAACTCTGTGTTTTAAGTACACTGAAGGCAGTTAATTTCTTACTGGGGTAAATTGCCATGGTAACTTGCTACAAACCTAACCAGCTTCAGAGCAGGATAAGTTCCAGATTGGAGGCCGGCAGGTATGAAATCACTGCCTGCCTATCACTACCAATTGATTCTCTGGAAAACAGAATTCCCAATCCTCAAGGATCCCGTGGACCAGACTCAGACCTCTGTGTGCAGAGAGTAAGGGGGTCTTATACAATTTCCCCCTGGGATTAATAAACTATTCTGATTCTGAAAGTTTTCTAAATAGCATCAGAAGTCTTTGAGCATCAGTAATGAATATTGATTCTTAAACACAACTTAATTAATTTAAATGTACCTTCAGCTGCTCCCTTGTATATTCCCCAATGGGTCGCCACAGCGGATTAATCTGCATTGGTAATTTACTAGAGGTTTTGTGCCGGATGCCCTTCTTGATGCAACTCTTCATAACGAGAGCGGCTTGTGTCTCCATCTGGAATCGAACCAGAGACTTTCACTTGTAAAGCAAATGTGTGAACCACTACACTACAGGGACACTCATTGATTTGATTATAATCCAGTTGGCTGAAAACAATTTTTCAATAATTTTATTGTTCCATAATCCTCAATATATGGTCCTTAAACAGGCTGCCTATTTGTACTATTTTGATTTAGGTCTAAATCAAATTTGCACATAAACTAATCCTACATTTGAATTTTGCTTTTATGTGTGTTCTTTATTTGCTCTCAGACTGTGAAACACCACCTGGGCTGAAGATGAAAGAATGCAATCTAAAGCTGTCTTATGCACAGCTAAATATTAATTTAATGGAATAACAGTTGTAATCTGTCAGAGTCTCTCGTGTCCTCAAGACAGAGCTGTGATACTTGGTTATCTTACACAGTTGTCATTCTTGCCGAATTTCCTTACTGGCTTCAAGTAGATTAAACTTTATTAATATAGCACATCTTTTCCAGTGCATATAGCACATACAAATTCGTAGAGCACTTTCAATACTATACTACTATGCAGCGAATTTCCTGTTGCAAACATACTTTCATTCATTCATACTGTTAATCTATTTGCAACAGCTGTGTTGATTTCAGTCTGTGTTATGTGTTTAACTACTTCATATTTTTCCTCATATCTTACTTTTAGCTTTCTTTGTTAAAGTAGACTTAACCACGTTTGTAAGTGGTCAGATGCTGCCAGCAGCACCACTTTCATGTGAACCCACTTGCAGCTAGATTATGATTAGGTAAACCACTTAACAAATTGATAATCACCTTGATGTGACTGCTTATACTGATCACCAATGTTAGGTTCTGTGAGGCCAGATAACTGAAAGATATCCTGAGTATGGCGAACTTGCTTTGTAGTACAGGGTTCTGATCGCAATGAAGTCAACTCACTCAGTTCAGAAGTTTTTTTTCCTGCTCATATGCAAGAAGAAAACATTCACTGGATACTGAAGAGCAAATCTCGTCTATGTATATTTTTTTGTGCGTAAGTACTTTTGTGTATAGACAAATTACCATACTGTTGACAGTCTTAATCCTGAAAGGGCTATTGCTCTCCAAATGTGAGATGAAGTCACATTAACCAGTACAGTCCTCAAAACACCTTTCTACCTAATTGCTTGTGGCAACTTGCATAAAACGCACCTTTTAATACTACAAGGCATTTTGCAATGCAATCACTGATCAGTGAGTACTCTGTGAGTACTTGGACCATTCCCATCTTCAAACTCTGCCTTAATTTTGACCTTTTAAGGTTTGGTTACATATCGCATGGTTGTGAGACTATCAGACTGACAGCCAAATAAACAACTGTCAAAGTACTCGAAACTTCTTTTGAGGTAGTTCTCACTCTAGCTATCTCTAGGACCGGGTTTTGTTATGATGACACAGACACAGACACTTGTTAAGTGAACACAAAACCAGCTGCATTATCACTGATGGTTCTAAGCACTAATCTGCTGCCTGCTTGCTTCTAAAATCGCTGTTAAGTTTGTATAATTATACAGGAGAAGAGATCCTAAAAGCTCCTTTTCCTTTGGGTTCCCTCATTTGACTGAGTGAATGAAACACAAGTTGTAGAGTGCTGGTTTAAATTATTCAAATGCGCTCTGTAGTCTTTGTAGTGCAGTTAAGGGATATTTTAGACCTTTCAACTGTTACAAATTAGGCTATGAATGATACTATTAGGTATCATATTACTGTGATACTATTATGCTTAAAATGATAATATTGCTCAGCCCAGTCAGGAAAAAGTGGCACTACAGTGATTACACAAGGAGTACTAATGCCATATAGTGTGTTTAAATAATGGGAGTATATTTAAAAAAGTGATAGCGGCTTGTAGCAGTGGTAATAATACACTGTGTGCACAATTATTAGGCAAGTTGAATTTTTGAGGATTAGTTTTATTATTTAAAAACAACAGTGCTCTTGGTCAATTCAAAATGTTAATAAACCTTAAACCTGAATATTTAAGAACATGAAAGTGAGGTTTTAGATTTTGCACAAGAATATCTATGGGTGCACTATTATTAAGCAACTATTAGTGTGCAAAATTATTATGCAACTCAATGGAAAAAAAAAATTCCCATCTCACTTGTTTATTTTCGTCTGTTAAAGTGAGAATAATGAACAAAAAACTCAAACTTTACAAATTAACATTTCAAAAATTAAATCAATGACCAATATAGCCACCCTTCTTTTCAGTAACACTCAAAAGTCTGCCATCCATGGAATCTGCCAATTTTTTGATCTCTTGACCATCAACTTTTTGTGCAGCAGCAACCACATCCTTCCAGACACTGTTAAGAGAGGTGTACTGTTTTCCTTCACTGAACATCTCATGTTTAAGAAGGGCCCACAAGTTCTCAATTGGGTTTAGGTCAGGTGAAGAAGGGGGCCATGTCATTATTCTTTCATCTTTAAGGCCTTTACTGGCTAGCCATGCAGAGGAGTACTTTGATGCATGGAGCATTGTCCTGCATAAAAATCATGGTCTTCTTGAAAGATGCAGACTTTTTCCTGTGTCTTCTAGAAACTGTCAGTAGATTTGGGTGTTGAGTTTGAGCCCATCTTCAGCCTGATGCTGATCCAGCCATGGGCCCATCCATCTGGTCCATCAGGAGTCACTCTCATCTCATCAGTCCATAAAACCTTTGAAAAATCTGTCTTCAGATATTTCTTGGCACAGTCTTGTCTTTTCAACTTATGTGTCTTGTTCAGTGGTGGTCGGGTTTCAGCCTTTCTTACCTTGGCCACGCCTCTGAGCACTGACACCTTGTACTTCTGGATGCTCCAGGTAGGTTGCGGTTCTGGAATATGACAGCACTGGAGGATAATGGGTTCCTGGTAGCTTCATGTTCTTCTCAAATCTTTGACTGTTATTTTGTGTCTTTTTCTCTCAACACATTTCTTGCGACCCTTTTGGGTATTTGCAACAAACATTTGATGGTTCAAAATACTCTCTTGTCTAATAATCCTGCACACATTGTTGAAGTGTTGGTCAGCAGTCTAAATTGACATCTATGGCGACAGTCAGAGTAAATGTTTAGTTGTCCCTCTGAAAAAGGTCTCTAGTACAAGTTCAGTCATGACTGTGACTGAATTTTACAATATGAATTACTCACAGTATTGATTTTACATTTCCATTTATTCCAAATATTAAGTGACTTTCTCCATCACACCAAGGTCTAAGCATATATTGAAGTATCATCATTACCAGTAGTATTTTTTGTGAAGGTACACCCACCCACCCACACTCACAAACACATGCACACCCACACAATTTTGCCACTTGTGTCTGTCCTTTTTCCAGGTCTTCATGACAAAAAGATGGTAGTGTGGTTCTTGGCTTGAAGTCTCTCATATATATATATATATATATATATATATATATATATATATATATATATATATATGTATATATTTTGGAGCTTTTCAGTAGGTTATGTTCATGGCTTGGGCCTATTTAATTTTACTTGGTGATTTTGTTATATGTAGG
>VUQH01042601.1:6839-16876 GCA_015106775.1 Etroplus canarensis | reverse complement strand
CATGAGAAGAAAAGTTGGATCATCAGACATATAGGCCATATCATCATATATATATATATATATATATATATATATATATATATATATATATATATATATATATATGTATAAATTTTGGAGCTTTTCAGTAGGTTATGTTCATGGCTTGGGCCTATTTAATTTTACTTGGTGATTTTGTTATATGTAGGTTGTTTTTGTGACAGAATAAAACTAAACCATAATACTTAAGTCATTTATATTCATTAATGCTGTATGGCAAGTGTTACTTTTTCTCTGTGCGTAGGATTAACTGGGTCTGGTTAACACAGAAGGCACACCAGCCTACAAGGGAGCATGAGAGAGGTGACAAAAAAATGAAGAGACAGGAGGATGCGGTTGAAAGTATTTCTATTTTCCTTTCCTGTCTGACAAGTATGTTGCATTCTCTCACAATAACAAGACAACAACAAAGCAACCAAGCGTGGAGGCAGATTATGACAGGAACATTAAAAAGGTTGTGCAGTGGAGGAATTTAGGTGTGAGATTTCAAGTTTTATGACCTGTTACTGTGTGTGTGTGTGTGTGTGTGTGTGTGTGTGTGTGTGTGTGTGTGTGTGTGTTTGCATGCAAATGTATTTCGCATCTGTTTAAAATGATGGTGTGGATAAGCTGTCATTTTTAAAAACTGGCACTAGTCAAGGAGGGGTGTTTAAGAGAACAAGCCTGGGCTGTGTCCTCTCTACCAGGGGCGTGCAGAGACCTCTAAAGGGTCTGTTTTGAAATCAAGACTGATTACAGCTCTCTCTGGTCTCTGCTCTCTGCTGTGTGCTTGGCATCTTGGCATGTCACAACAAAATTTAAGGTGAAGGGTCATGCAGTGACATCATATGATGGACTGGCAAGTGGCGGGTCATTTATTATGATATATTGCTAATAATAATAACAATAATAATAAATGTTCTTTGCCCCATTAAAAAAAAAAAAACGCTTGAAAAAAAGGGTACCTCTTCCCCCCACCCACACATACTGACACACTCTGAACGTGTACATGCCTGCTCTTTACCCCACTGATATCTGATGGAACAGTGATTAACACACAGCAGTTGCTGCCTTCATCTCCCTCTCCAAAATCTTTTAATTTTGCCTGGCCTTGATGTGTAAAGTGACTTCACTGTCTTATCGTGAGTTCTTTTTCTTGCCACAGATGAAGCAGTTAGAAAATTGTGGGCCTCTAAGCCTGATAACTGAAGTCAAGTCTGTTTTGAATTTATAGCTGCACACTTTCACCTGCTTTAGGGGAGCGATGTGAAAGAGGACATGAAAATCAGGTTAGCATAAGCAAAATCGGGTTTGGTATTTCGGTGTCTGATACAAAATAACTTCAAAACAAACTCATGTTGAAATAATGTTTAAAATATCAATGTTGTGTTAGTGCACGTAGTAGATGGGGCACTCTCTTCAATTTGGCCACAGACTTTTACAAACTGACCAACAAGAATGATACAGTGAAGGAGGAATGTCCTGAAAATATAAAGGATCTGGTATTAATATTCAGTCAGCTTCTGTTTTTCGCCTGTTTCATGATATTGAAAGAGTTTCCTCCAGTTGACTTGCCCATTGGCCAAAGGTGAGAGGATTATACTGGTCCAGTGAGGCTTCTGGAGAAAATGTGTAAAATGTGCAGCTGAAAATTATTCCAGCAAAAACTCAAATATGAATCTGTGCATGAGATTCATATATTCACAATATTCACAGATTCATATTTTTTCATGCAAGAATATAGATGCCTCTGCATTAATTAGTTTGTTAAATACTGCAGCATTTATAATTCTTCTCTGTATCGAATGGCTTTATTGGGACACCTTAAAGCTAAATGCAGTTTATTTGTCATCTTCCACTTGTCCCCTATGCTGCCCTGTGCAACTCGCATCTCTCACACACCATTACACCCAATCTGTTTGAGGCAAGATATCCTCCAAATGTGGCAAATGTGTGGAGTAGGATTAACTGCCATAAAAACTGCATTCATAAAAAGGAATTCAAATTAGATGGGATAGAATTGAAATGAGCAAATGAGCAGTGCAGAACAGTGCAAGATATCACTGGTCTTTTTTTTTTTGTTAAATGAGGACATGAGCAGCAATTATTAGTCATTAGATTTTATCACCTGGTAATTTCTGATATTTTTGAACTTGATAAAATAAAGAAATAATTGAACAAAACGAAATGATTTAGGTGTCCCTAGATTATTGCTTTCAATTTTGTGGATGGGTGCTGTGAAAATTATACGTCATGGCCCTTGTCAGCCTGGTCTTCTTGTGCAATTTGTTATTGGAGAATAAGTTCAGGGCCATTTGAGCCTATTTACAGACTCGATTCTGCCACAGCTAAGTTCTGCACAAAGCCTTAATCAAAGCTGCAATTTAAAACGGCTCTCACACTGTGCTACTGTTCCTGGTTATATTCATATTGGGCCCAGAACCAGATGGAATGAGACAGGGCTTTATTAAAATGGAGCCTAAAAGAATGGAGTCAAATGGTACAAGGCAGAACAGAGCCAAAGAGAGAGCAGCCGTCAGAAATGTAATTGAACAGAGGAGAGCAGAACAAAACACAGACACTCCCACGTTAGCAAGGTTGTTTCTTTTTTTCACACTCTGGACTGTGGTTATTTATATGTCTCGGTTCATTGGACCTGTATAGCAGATTGGAGTAGAGTCGAGTGAACAGTGACTAATGGCTGCTGCAGGGCTGAATCATATTGTCAGGGAATGAAACATATTGTTGTTGAGGGGTTCACTTTAAACACTTCACTTGGCTGTTGGAGGTCTCTGTGCGATGCAATCAGAGGCTACTGAAAGCAGAAAACAAATGCACAGACCTACGCAACTTCACATAGACAGACAGGCACATGCAGTCCTCTGAAAAACTAAGTACACCCCATGATTCAGAAGCTTATAGAACCATCTTCAGCAGCAATACCTTGAAGTAACTGTTTTCTGTGTGGCTTATCAGTTTCTAACATCGTGAAGGAATTTTGGCCCGCTCTTCTTTACAATGCTGCCTTAGTTCATTAAAATTTGTGGCCATTCATTTATGCACAGCTTTCTTAAGGTCCTGCCACAGCATTTCAGCCAGGTTGAAGTCTGCAACACATTGATTCTTTTCTTTTTAGACATTCTATTGTAGATTTGCTGATGTGCTTGGGATCATTGAAGTGTTACATGAACCAGTTTGGACCAAGCATGAATTGTCGGATAGATGGCCTCATATTTGGCTTCATACTCTAGAGTACTTTGATGTACTGAGGAGTTCACGATCTACACAATGACTGCAAGGTGCCCAGTTCCTGTGGCTGCAAAACAAGCCACTCCCTTTCTCAACAGTTGACATGACGTGTTCGTGTTGATATTCTGTGTTTGACTTTCGCCATGTACACTATGTTCAAACATCTGCACTTTGGTATTGCTAGGGTGTCCACTCCGGGGAAGATTGAATCTTCCAGCACAGGAAACTACCATAACTTCTGGTTTTATAGAGGTGGTCACACTGGCGGATTAATTAATCAAGTGCATTTGATTTGCAGCACCTGGCAGCTTCTTACCCTCTATGGAAGCAGTGAGGGTGTACTTAGTTTTTCACAGGATTGATTAGAATCCTGTGAAAATTTTCTTTTTCATATAACTGTGTATATGTGTGAAATCAAAGCAACCCGCAGTTAGCAGTCCTGGTGTGGGCGCACTGCATCTTGAATGACTGCATCTTGGGCTTTCCAAGTGCACTGCCCCCCTCAAAACTCTGCCGCATTTCTCCCATCAGGGATCACTCGTATTTGTTTCTACAGTTTCGCATTTTTAAGGTGTACTACTCAGTCTAGTGTCATAGTGACAGTAACATTGCAATATTGAATTTAATGGTGTAAAAGGAAAAGAGGCAGGAATGCTTTCTGTGTGTGCAGCAGAGGCACATGCAGTTAAAAGACTGACTGGCATGATGATTTTTCTCACCTGTTGGCCTTCCCGTCGCCATGAGGTGTGGAAGTTCATCCTAGGTGGCAATTTTAATAGATGGCATCCGCAGTCATCCACACCTGCATGCTATCACCTCCTGGAGGTAATGACTCACGCTATTAGTGTGTGTTTGTGTGTGCTGTGTACATGTATTAGGGAGGAAATTGTTTTGCCTGAATTTTAAATATGATTTGAGGTGATTAAAACTTGAAACTAGAGTGTGTTAGTATTCTCTTTCTGCTCTCTCTGCTCTTTCAAAACACTCCATCTCATTAAAATAGATTCAAGTGAAGATTTACGTAAACTTATCATTAAATGAGATATGGTAACAACACTTAAAACAGAATTTTATATTTTTGGTAATATGCTCCTTTTTGGCACATTATGTATATAAAACAGGAAACCTGCTCAAAAATAAATTTGGGTTTAAAGGTAACTGGCTGAATTGATTAATAGAACAGTAATTGCCACTTTATTATCATTTGGTAATTGACTCTTCTTTTTATGGAGTACAATGCTCACACTGTTGCCTCATAGCAAGAAGGTTCTGGGTTTGAATCCACTTGCTGCCTGTAGGTTTATGATATGAGGGAATCGCCAGCGCCGCCGCTGCAAATCTTTCATGTCATCACGATAGCTCAAAAACTATTTGACACACAATGTTGAATTTTGACACAGTGATAGACCTCCATGAGATCTGGAAGTGATTAAATTTGCAGCCATTTTGAAAATACAGATTTGCCACTAAAGGGCTTTATCTGTATTTTTTTCTCTTCCATTTTTAGCTGTATCTCTGTCTATTTGTATGGTCTTCACAAAACAAAAGCCAAATGAGTCATACACATCCATGGTGACTCAATGTCATGTCTTCCACCATTGCCATCTGCTGGTGCCGCCACTGAAATCAGTAAGAAATGCATATTTTTAGCCATATCTGTGTAACCATTGTTTGATCTGCACAAAACAAAAACCAGACCAAATTGATCATGGGATCATATACTTTCATTGTGATGCTATGTTATGTCTGCAGCCATTGCTATCTGCTGTTGCCACGGCTGAAATCGGTAAAAAAACAAAGCAAGAACCTTCTTGCTGTGAGTTGACAATGTTCACCAGTGTGCTAGCCATGTTTTAGTTTTTTTAAAAACTCAGTTATTTGATACTCAACATAATGTTTCTGTGTATTTAAAATCAACCAATTCAAAGTAAGAGGTGCCAAAAAGCCACTTCTTTCTGATGCCACTATCTCCTGTTTTAAGTATTAATTGAGAAGCAGGGCCAAATTGAAAGAGTCTCTTTTTGTCTATCTCTACCTCTGCTATGAAGTGATAGTTTGGCAGTGCCTGCTAGGTGCTGTCACAACAGCTTGATGAGTGACAGTGAAGTAGTCAGATAAGGAACTGAGATAACCCTGTCAACACTTTCTCCTTTCTCTGAAACAGCTAACAGGGCCCCAGGCTGCATAGACAACACCAGGAAAGATTGACATTTACTAAAATTCCATAAACTGAACTGTTCTGAATTCAGGCTCAGCTGGTCTGCTGCTCTGCTTCATTTTAGAACATTTTGTGCCTCTCAAACTGGGATGTGACTGACAATTAGTTGAAGATTAGAGGTAATATTGTTTAAAAAAATACCAAAAACTAATTAAGACTGGCTGAATCTTGCCAGCAGTTATTTATTATAGCTTAGCTTTGTATTTTTCCGTTAGTTTTAATTTTTGCTCAATATTTCTGTTTAGTTTAATTTGTTACTTTTCAGACTAAAATTGCTTATTTGAGTTTTTATTGTTTAAACATGTAAATGTTCAGTTCAGTTTCTATGATTTTTAGTATCTTTAATTATTATTATATCTATGGTATTAATCTGGGGCAGACTTTAAAAAAAATCTGGTATTACAGTACAATCACTATATTTGGTGGAATTAGTTGACTCACAGTCATGCATGCATCCCCGTCAGCGAACAGAAGCACTATAGGCAAATGACTGAATGAAAGGAATTTGCAAAAAGTGCAAAATATTGCTTCACTCAATTTTTGTTCAGTCTAGTTTTCATTCTTGTTTTATTTAATGAAAATATATTTTCACTCTCTTAGTTTTTATATAGTTGTCTGTGATACCACATTTGGCATTTTGAAGTAGCAGTACTCAATTCACAAATAAATGACATTCAAACACAATTCCTCCAACACCATGTCTGTCTTTTCTTAAATTTGTGTGAGCGCACATGTGATGTTAGATATGTTCTTCTTTTTCTCCTTTGTTCTTCTTCCTGTTCATTTTCTTCCCCTTTTATTTCAATACTTACACAATGCAAATGGCCCCATTTGTTTTTTATATACATGAATTGGCAAAGAACCTCTAAAGGCTTAGAGTAGCTGGAAGGAGAGAGGCAACTGTGTCTTTTGCAGCAACAATGAGCAAAACCTAGTGGAGAATGACCAGTTATTTCACTATGGGATCTCTCAGTATCTATAATTGAATCACTTAAGCACTGCTGGCTATTAGCTGGTGAAGAGACTCAAGTACTTGGAGGAAAGTGCAGTGGTTTTTGCTCATGACATCATAGGAATACTGATTTATCATAAGCTGAATGTTGCACCTACTCTATGTTGCTTGAGTGCCTGCGCTGTCTCATAAACTTGAACACTTGACCCTCACAGTGGGGGGAGCCAGTGGTTTATGTTATGCAGTGGGAGCCTTTTTTCTGCCATGGTTGTGATCCATTTGTTCCCTTTGAGGCAAGGGTCACTGCAAACCAGTACAAAAATGTTATAGGTGATTACCGTTTTCCAAAGATGAAGCATTTGATGGGAATGTTATAAGCCCCATTTCCAGAAAAGTTGAGATATTTTCCAAAATGCAATCAAAACAAAAATATGTAATATTTTAATTCTTGTCAACCTTTATTTAACTGACAAAAATACAAAGAAAACTTTATTCTATTTTGTAAATTTAGAATTCAATAGCTTTAACACACTCAGCAAAAGTTGGAAAACCATTAAAATGAGATTGAAAAGTGCACAGAATGTTCACACAATACTGATTTGGAAGACTCCACATTAAGCAGGCTCATTGGGAGCAGGTGAGGTACCATGACTGGGTATAAAAGTAGCATTCATCAAAGGCTCATTTTTTACAAGCAAGGAACTGTCGTGGCTCACCCATTTTAGCCAAAATGTGTAAAAGAATTGTTAGTCGGTTCAAAAAGAACATAACTCAGTGCAAGACTGCAGGAAATTTAGGTCTTCCACATCTTTAGTGCATAATATTGTGAAGCGATTCAGAGAATTCAGAGACATCTCAGCAAGTAAAGGGCACCGTTGAAACCACCGTTGAATATGTGTGATCCTCGAGCCCTTAGGTGACACTGGGAACTACAGGAGTGCTTCAGAAAACCATTGTCGCTTAACATAGTCCGTAGCTGGATCCATAAATGGAACTTTAAAATCTTTTACACAAGGAGAAAGTCATACATAAACTCTAAAGAAATATTTCTGGGTACTCTGGGCCAAAGCTCATTTTCAGTATGACAGTGCCACCAAACATAGGGCACTGAGTTAGGGTTACTAATGGTTTGAGAAATTTATAAAAGATTTGAATAATATGCTATGACCTTCAGTGTCACCAGCTCTCAACAAAACTGAACCTTTATGGGAGTTGGTACTCGCATCCACCCTTATTAAAACCACAAGTAAGGGACTATATTTTGGAAAAATACTGCCCACTAGTAGTCATCCAGAGACTTCAATCAATGACAAAGTGCACTGAAGCTCTTCTGGTGGCACATGGTGAACAGACACTTTAAGACACCTTTTGTTGGAATTTTAAATTTGTCATATGTCAGTATTTCACTTACATATGAGCGCCCCTCTGTTTCAGTGTATGCACACATGGCCCTGATTGCGTGAGTACTTTCTAACTTTTCTCTGCTAAAGGTAATTGGCTGATGCACTGCAGCAGTTGAATTAGAATGAAGCAGTTTGCCAGCAAACTGCAGTGACTTCTCTGTCCTGCTTTCCTCCCGCAGGCCTTCACTCCACCATCTGTTTCTATGAGTGATGGGAGCCTGCTGAGACACAAATCTATGTTTGAGTGTGTCTGTCTCTGTGTGTTCAGTGTGTAGTGGCTTACGTTTAATCAGAATGTCTTTGGGGTGTTGATGCACATCTTTTGAGCTGTGAAAAACTTTGGTAGCAGACATCTGATTGACAGTAATGCATTAGTGTGACCAAAGTGTAACATGAAGCTGGTTCTGACCAAATGTGATTAGAGACAGTAATGATGATGAAAAGTCAGGTTAGTCAAAACGACATTCTAAGCAGCTGGGAAACCGATATGTAAGCTGTTTGGAAAGGGACTTACTGAATATCCAAGACATTTTGGCATGTGATGAGAAGGGATTAGTAGATAGAAAAGCATGCAGATACATCAAAAACACATTACTGTGCATACATTTGCCAACATATACACTCTCACTGTGTAAGGTACTGAAGAAGCTTTTTAAAAAAATATTTGTCTTATTTTTTTTTTAAGAACTCCTGTTAAGAGACCTAAAGTAACTGTCGGTGCTATAAACAGTGTTTGTCTATTGGTTCAACAGAGACTGAACTCTCACGCTTTTCCACACTGGAAACTATAAATTAGACATTTAGACTCGGCCAGGTGTGCCAAGGTGAGGCAGTAATCACAGTTTGATCTTCTTGCAATCTCTTTTAGTGTGTGAAACACTATCAAAGCCTTTCAGAATAAAGAAACAAATGAATTTCAAATGAGAAGCATTTATTAGGCATGAAGAGAACACTCAGTTGGATTCGGGCAATATGAGTCAGCATAAAGACCTTAGTAGCTCTGACAAGAGCCAAGTCATTATGGCCAAATCACTCCATCAGAGCATCTCTGAAACAGCAAGACTAGTGTGGTGCTCAAATACCAGTAATTTTATTTAACCCGCTGGGCACTGTGGTTTCACAAACATTACTCAAATGGGAGTAAATTTTGTATTTAGGGGCAATTTTCATCTGTGGCTTAACAGTTTTAGTGCGCTAGTGAGTCTTTATGGAACTGACTACAACTAGACTACAAGTCTTCTATCCACGTAGAACATTACAGCCACTGCAACCGTGTGGAACATTGATGTGTTATTAAATGTTGTGACTTTCATGGTCTGTGGCACAGAGGAATAGGCATTACATTCATAGCAAAAAAATAATAATGGCTTATCCAGAATAGTTTATCCAACTAAAGGACCAACTAGTTGATGCCACAGTGAAGTGTTCAGCCGTCTGTCCACAATTCACAAGAATCACTACTCCTCCTACAGTATTGGTTAAATTTTAGTAAAATTTGCAGTGGAATGATCACCTAATGGGTCCTCACCCAAACTGTGCTCATGGTCAATGTTTTGCAGGCACTTTTCCATGTTCACAAGAATCACTAATGCTCTTAGAGTGGGTGTGCTGGTTGTGACTCTTCCCCACCAGCAGGAGGTGCTGTTTTTTGTTAAGTTCGCCATTAAGGTGTAGACGTAGTCAATAAGCTCATTGTAAATGGCTGACAGAAGCATAAGTTCATCTGTAACAACTTAATCTTCATCCATCCATTTTTGTTGTTTAAAATGGAAGCATTGTTTGTAAGCATTTGAGTTAAATAAGTGTTTTAGAGACAATATTGGTTGATATTTGTGAACATTTGTTATAAGAAATGGTACAGTTCATAATGCTAATAATACTTTATGTTTTACATGATAATAAGCACATTTACCGCTTATGCGCTCATATTTTGATGAGTAGACATTTTTATTCTGAATGGTGTCTATTCGTTTTATTTGTAGTTTCACTCTGTTGGTAATTGGAGGCAACGTCAATAAAGAGGACATACGCCTGTCAATTGTCAAAGAGTTTATCTTTCTGCATAGCTGTTACAAGCACACACAGTGAGGGCAGAACAGTGAAAAAGCATCACTCTACACAACAAGTGGATTACGTCAGCAACCTATTAGCCAAGATGTCCGAAGAGAATGGAAAGGCCCCATCGGTTCGCTCCCAG
>VUQH01042598.1:8187-24795 GCA_015106775.1 Etroplus canarensis | reverse complement strand
AGCTAATCGGTCTGTAAAATGAACATTCAGTTGGAGGTTTATTTGGCTTTAATATTAAGGTTATTAAGGCTAATCTCAATGAGTCCGGGAGCGTTCCTACTACAAGAGAAAAATTATTCCTCATTAATTAGCAGGTGTCTGTGTCTGTGCAACGCACCCATACATTCTTTGGATGACCTTGCTAACCAAGCTTGCTAGCATTAGCTGTTTACTTAGCACTCCACGCTATCCTCCAAATATGGTCGCTTCTGGCACCAAATTGCCCAACAGGGCAGTGTTCAAAGTGTTTACACGAAAGCTTCACAATAAACCAGGCCTTCACAAATCAATGGTTGGCTACGTCCATCTTTTATATACACAATCTATTAATCTCATCATGTTTCTGGACCTCAGCTGATAACCTGGTAACCATGAATTATCATGTCTATAACAGTTATTCTGCTCAGACCCAATCTTTTATGAGCCATAAGTATGACCATATTTGAAGTAAGGACTGAGAAAAATAGTCTCCTGTTTTAGAAACCTCCACGCTCTAATACTTATCTAAGCCCCCACAAACATAGAAGTACGACAACAGCGCGGACAGACACAGGCAATTCATAACTCAGAATATTTCCCTCTGTCTCCCTGCCCAAAACATTATAAATCCTCTGTTCTCCCCCTTTAGTACCTGTTTATCACATCCACAAACTCCCAGCTGTGCATACACAATCACACAACACAACAGCTCATTAACTGATTGAGGGCTTGTCTCCTTCCCTGCTATATGTCTCTTCTGAGCAGATGTTAAAATGTAAAGGCACAAAGTGGCTTTAGAGTGGAGGGTTGAGATGCTGAGACTGATCCAGATCTTATTTCTCTGTGTCTGTGGGGTGTCAAAAGCTCAACTTCCTGCAAAGCTGACTTCTCTCGTAGTCAAAACTGACAATTACCTTAAAAGAACATGTAAAAATGATTTCTGATGGTTGAATTATCTTCTCATCTGAGCAAAAGCTGTGAGGGAAGACTGTGAAGACAAAGACGTCGCTGTCTAAGAAATGCCACCATTTCTCCACCACTGCACAAGAGATTCACATTTCAAATGCCAGCAGGCACACAGGAGTTGAGGGGGGGATGAGTTAGCAGAGGAGGGGATATTGCGGGAGGGCTGATTTGATCAAGCGGCAGGCGGCTTACAGATCGACCCCCCCTTGCTCTCCACCATCCCATCTCTCTTCCACAGAGCGAGGGAATAAAAGTGACAGAGTGCAATCACTGTCTCTTATCTGCCAATGAGGAGAATGGGTAGGGATGAGATTGAGTGACCAGCCGGCTGTGGCGTGTCTGCCGTGTCAGACTTATTGAATTATGACTCGGCAGGAAGTGGCATGTTATGAGCCGCACGGTGCCACGGCAAGATATCGCAGACGTGGATTCAGTATGAGGCGACAGGGCGGAAAAGCAGCTGAAATGAAAACTGTCTGTATGTAAAGTTCATGATGTCTTTTATAGGGTAATGAGATTTGAAAAGATATTGGATTGGCTATGATGAAAAGATGAGCTACAGCAGGTTTCAGGTAATGTTATATCTCCTGCAGTGAACATATTGAAATTTTCAGTATAAGAAACAATGACTGCAGACAGCTAATTATCTTCAAAGCTACACTGAGAGGCATTTGATCTATAGGGGGCAGTAAGGCACAGATAAACAGAATCAGACTGTAAAGTGACTAAGACAAAATTCCTAGAAAACGATAAAAAAACACAACACAAAAATTTGCTAAGTTTCCCAGGTGACTTCACTCAAACAGTTGAACTGTTGAACAGCTTTTCTCTCTAATTTGATTTTCACTAACACTTAAACAATTGCATATATATATGTTTAGATGCAGTTCTGCTTCAGTAACGAGACCCATGAGATTCAACCATAAAGTCTGCTGGTTTGTGTTTGCTTACAGTGCGTTCTACAAAGTGCAAACAGAAAGGAGTGCAGAAATGAAAACACATATATGTGAAACACCCACCAACAGATTAATTAAACTGTGGGATTAACACCACAGCATTAAGTCTTTGCAGACAAATCTAAGCCCTTATAAATGAATGTAAGCCTTTTCAGACTGCTGAACGCAGCCCATCAATGAAATAAAAGTGGGCTTTAACATTGTTTAACAAAGCTATTAGTAGTGAGACTATCTGGAGAGATGAGAACCTCTGTCTGTGATCCAAAATCTACCTGAGCTTCCTTGTCTTGTCAGTCTTTCTGTGGGCATTTGTGCCAGACCTCCAGAATTCTGATAACAGAGATGAGATGCTACAGGAAGATCTTAGGCATTTCATACATGTGACAAATGAACATGTGACAAATGAAGAGGTCTGCAGAAAGATCCAATGAGTAACTGGACCTCACGATGATCTCCTCACAGCTGTCAATAAAGGACGTTGAGATGGTTCAGCCACATTTTCTGTTCATTAGGCCTTGCAGAAATCATCTCATGTGGAACAGTTCCAGGAACCTCTAGACAAGGAAGACAGCAAAATAGAAGTGAGGACAACATCAGAGAATGGACAGACATGAACTTGGTGGAATCCCAGAGAGAAGTGGAAGAATGAGAGAGATGGAGAAGAGTGGTGGCCATGTCTTCACTGGTACCCCAATGACTTCAGTAGAGGTCACGGGATAAGTGAAGTGGAGAAGAATTAGTAGTAAGATTTTTTAAAGTGCTGAAGACACACACTGTAATAAAAAATGGAAATAATGTGCCCGTCATATCACTAGCTGGTATGTGGACTTATCTTTTAAAGATTTGTTTTTATCATTTTGGCCAACATGTTGTTGATTTTTTTTAATCCAGAAGTGACCACATATGAACAAGATGATGAAGCATTGTCACTAAGGTGCAGATGTAGACTGAATAGTTCATTCACAGTAGGAATGCTGATGTGAAATACACTGTATAGACAAAAGTATTGGGCCACACCCCTTAATCATTGATTTCAGGTGTTTCATTCAGTTCCATTGCCACATATATATAAAAACAAGGACCTAGACATGCAGCCTGCCTTTACAAACATTTGTGAAGGTCATTTTAAAGACCCCATTGAACTTGAGCAAGGTACTGTAATAGGTTCTTGAAAGTTCTTCCTTCCTAGATATTCCACCATCAACTGTAGATGGTATTATTGCAAAGTGGAAGCATTTAGGAACCATCTCAACTCAGCCACAAAGTAACAGACCACATAAAGTTACAGAGCAGGGTCGCTGAGTGCTGTGGTGCATAAGTGTGTAAAAGTCGCCAACACTCCGCTGACTCAGTAACTGTAAAGTTCCAAGCTACCTCTGGTATTACCATCAGCAGAAAACTGTGCATGGCATGGGTTTCCATGGCCATGGAAAGTATCAGTGCCTATGGATATAGAATCGAATTTCATAAAAGCTCCTGTAGTTGTGTTGGGTTTTCAGCCTAATACTTTTGTCCATATAGTGTATTTCACAGCATACTAGGTAAACACAAGCAGTACTAATCACATTAAGTCCCTGTAATTAAAGAGAACAAAATCTTCATTAATATCCTTGGTAACAGTTGTCTTTACATATATCTTGCCCAAATAGCCACTGCAAAATTGGCCCATTGCACAGAAAGTATTTACTAATTAATGCTAAGTAATATGCAAATAGAATGCTGGAATTGCATTCACCAAAACAGGAGCACAAAGTTCTTGGAAGAACCGTTAGTATAGTTAACCACACAGTAAGACTTATTATTTTTCAGATTTTTGCTGCAAAATTCCTTCAAACAGGTCACTCTTGGATCTCAAGTTGCCATTTGAGGAACTGTAATTTATGGCACTTAAGTGTTGGTTTGATTTTTTCAGCCAAAGCTACTTTTTCACTACACTACACAGCCCCAGTATTTAAACATTCAAATTTTGTAATTGTGAATGTTCTGTGTGGTTCCGCTTTACTTTTTCAATTTCAATACAAAACTCGAAGCGTGACAGTTTTGACATTTACGTGTCGTGTCTTAAACGTGCGAAAAACTAAATCAAATGAGGCAGCAGCGTGATTTCGTCAGAATCAGAATACTTTATCAATACCAAGGGGGGAATTTGCTTATGTTACAGACATTCTGTTAAATATATGTAAACATGAATAAGAAAAATAAATAATTAAAAAGGGGTTAAAATGGTTGCATCAGGAAGGACATCCGGCGTAAAACCTCTGCCAAATTACCAAGGCGAATTAATCCACTGTGGCGATCCCTTGGTGGAGAATAAAAGGAAGCAGCCAAAAGGTACATACAATGTGTAGCATAGGTGGTCCAAGTTGAAGAAAGCCTAAGTCTAAAGCCCTAAATTAATACTAATACAGTAAAGGGTTTCAATAAAAAAGCTTGTCACTTTAGTCAAACTCAAACCATTAACTACAAATATCTGAAAATATAACCAGAAAAAAATGGCATCTACCAATTGTGTGGCAATGAGGTTAGCCAGAGAGAAATAATGCATCAGCCCTACCAGGCTGACATTTTAACAGTTTCTCTCTTTTTGCCAGCATATTGCGAGTGAGGCATGAATAAGAATCATAGCTGCTCAAAGCTGCAGAGTTTGTGGCTTTTATTGGTGGGTTTGGCAGACCGTCCAACCCTTTCACACTACACTGAGTCACTTGATTGTATGTTAATCACAAAATGTGCTTAATGCAAGTTTAAGTGCTGCCCTTACTTCTGTAATAATTTGAGCTTCATGCTTATTTTCAAAAGAACAGCTTCTAATACTACATTTTATCTTTTGACCCATGGTTAAATATTCAACTATAATGTGTGTACAACCTTTCTAAAAGACTTTGAATTTTTCTTTTTTCTTTAAAGTTTGCATTTTCAGCATTCTTCCAGGTTTTTTTTCACCTATTTCACACCTTCATTATCTTCAACATCTCAGCTACTGACCCCATTTGAGCAAGAGAAAGTACAAGGACAGCAATTATCATAGGTACATTGAGGCCTGCTCTGCAGCTCAGGCTTGGGATTTGCAGAAAATTATACCGCAATAAAACAGTTGCAGTATTTCTATGCGGATATATATATATGGTGCATAGGGCATAGGCTGTATTACGGCTGTTGAGGTATTATACGAGGGAATGGATACAGCCGGGTCTGTGGCTACATGCCCTGCCTTGAAATGAGCTCTGAGCAGAGGAGTCACCACAAAGGGCAACAGTCAAGATACAATAGAAAGGAGTGGATGAGAGGGAGGTAGCTCTCTCTGTTGACCATTTATGTGCTATGTGAAATCACAGATATCTGCTGCCTGGTCTAATAAATGCTTCTAAAAGCATCACAAGTACAGCTGTAACTGCAAGGGAGCTGCTGTCACCGCTGGTAGACAGACTTTATTCCCTGAGCCGTCGAAACACAGTTCCAGTATGAATAAATTACAAACAAAACTAGAATCCTCTTCCACTTCCACATGAAAAAGTCTTTTTAATCATTGTTTTAATTGACATTTCATTTTTTCCATGCTGAAGTGTTTACTCATTCACTCTCAAACTCAACAAAAGCAAATGCTGCCACTGAACCTAATTATATGTTATGGATTTTTCAGTCTGGAATAGATCTGTGGATGCACAGCAAAGGCGCTTTTATTAAAAATTAAAGAGTACTTTGATCTTCTTCATTATTATTTAGATATCATTAAAAACCTCAACATCCAAACAGCACCTACCTATTCTGACTTAGATATTAGACTTCATTTATATTCTGCTGCTGAACTCTAATGTTTCCGTGAAAATGATCCCCTTTTAGAAATCTGATACAGAACAAAAGTGAAAATAAATCTGTCAGTTTACCTTGTTGTATCATATAGGTACATTTTAAGCTTTGCAGTATTTTTTCAGGATTTTTGGTTTTTACACAGGAAGGTCCATTGATCTGATGATCTGTCTGTGTTTATATTTTATGTCTGCTTTAATACATTTTTGTATGTTAAGATAAAAGCCAGGGTAATGACATCGTGATTTTTTTCTTGAATTATAGACACATAAATGTATTGAGTGTGACTGTATGAACATGAACTAATTGAATATACAATCAACGGTCAGTTCATTAGGTCTGTTCAACTATGTTTCAATGCAGTCAATCACATCATCAACTCAATGCATTTAATTATGGAGACATGGTGAAGATGACCTGCTGAGGTTCAAACTCAGCATCACAATGGGGAAGAAAGGTGATTTAAGTGACTTTGAATGTGGCATGATTGTTGGTGTCTGATGGGCTGATCTAGATAGAAGGATAGATAATTCTTTTTCTATCTCTCTCCCATAGACCGTGTCTCTCTTGGCTCTCCTTTCTGTTTTCTTTTTACCCCCAACACCAACCAGTTGAGGCAGATGGCTGCTCCTCCCTGACCCTGGTTCTGTCGAAGGTCTCTTCCTGTTAAAAGGGAGTTCTTCCTTCCCACAGTCACCAAGTGCTTGCTCATAGGGGATCGTCTGTAACACCAGAGCCCCTTCCTTTCACTTTACCTTCTACACCTCACACTTTAGCTAGAGACTTGCCACCTTCAGAAGTTTTCTGATGACTCTACAGTAGTCAAAGTATACTTTGCATGCACAGACAATTAGACAAGACAATAACTCAAAGGGCAAAGGAGACAAGATGAGTAAGTTGGAAACAGGATGTGCAATGTAATTTGCTGAAGTACGGAGTTAACTGAACTGGAAACTTATTAATTTATAAGGTCCAAGGAGCGGGTGAATTCTGACAAAATGTAAGCAAAGTTTGAAACCAGTTTCCAAAGGGGAGGCAGAGGGTGGACTGGAGCACCAGGAACAAACTGCAAGAAGAGAAAAGAGAATTAAATAACTAAGGTAGGAAATGAGGGAACAAGCTATAAACTACCAGGCAACCTAGAACTAAGCCTAAACATCAACACCACTTTAGGTAAGCAGACAATCTGGCAAGGAATAAAGAATAGGACCAGGGCTTTACACTGTGGTTGATGAATAATGGAGAACAGGTGTGCAGTCTTGCCCAAGCAGGATTCCCAGCAGCCACACCACCAGGAAAATCTTCATCGGGAGGAAAAAAGGAAGGAGGACAAGCCAGTACTAAAGAATCAGAGGACCATCGCAAAACTAGATGGAACCTAACCACAGTGTTCTCTGTTGATCAGAGGTGAGGTTATGCAGAAAGCTACTGCCTGGGGCAGAAAAGATCTCATGTATCGTCCCTTGTAAATGCACAGCTGTATCAGTCTATAAGAGAAAGCGCTCCACTGTCTGTCCAGTGTGAGATGCAGAGGGTGGTCAGGGTTATCCATGATAGATAATAGTTTGGCCAACATCTTCCCCTCTACCACGGCTTTAAAAGTATCCGCTTTGCAACCAGAGACAGAGCCAGCTTCTTAATAAGTTTATTTCGTCTGTTTGTGTCATTAGCTCTAAAGTAGAGTGCACTAGCCACAACAGGCTGCACACTTTAAAGGATCCCAGCTTCCTAAAGAAACGGTCTGCTCATCCTTTTTGTATACAGCCTCTGTGTTAACCTTCCAGTCCAGTCCAGTTATTGATGTGCACTCAAAGGTACTTGTAGTCCTTCACCATGTCAGCATCCTCTCCCAGTATGCACAGGGGCTGCGGAACTGTTTTCTTCCTCCTGAAGTCACTCAACATCTCTCTGGTCTTAGCCACATTCAGAAAAGGAAGGGAGACAGCACAGTCACCTGCGAAGCACCTGTATTACAGAAACTGCTGATTTACAGGGATTCTCCCACATATTCATCATTAGAGTTATAGAGAGAATGGTCCAAATAAGAGAAAATATCCAGCAAGCAGCGAAAATGACTTGACTCACATAAACGCTCATTATGACCAAAGCATGCAGAAGAGCATCTCTGAATGCACTACCTGTCAAACCTGACAGAAGCAGAAGACCACACCAGGTACCACTCCTGTCAGTTAAAAACAGAAAACTGAAATTGCATGGGCTCTGTCACAATTTGCAAGAGGATCCAAATGAAGGACACAGGACACAGGTAATATAGTTTGAAAACAAAAGATGAGCTTTACTGTAAAGCTGATAGTATTGTCCATGAAAAAAAGGCAACAGAAAGATGAGTAATTTCCTGAAGCTAGCAGGTTAGAAGGCTCTTGAAGGAAACTCGCATTAAGGGAGGGGTCTTGGAGCCAAATGTGACTCTTTTGCCCACTTCCAGTGGCTCCCTGTAACTTTAACAAAAAATATATGACTATGAACATGAAAGTGAACAATAGTTATCATTATAGTTATTTTATTGCTTTCAGTCATTCTTTAAACTCCCCAACTGTAAAAAGTATCAAGCCTTTACACCGAATTAAATCTTCCCTTTTTTTCTTCTTTCAGATGCTTCCAGTAGGGATTACCACAGCAGATCATTTGTTATAAATCCGCATTTGGATTTGGAAAAAGATTTTACACCAGATGTCCTTCCTGACGCAACCCTTCCCATTCACCCGGGCTTGGGACCGGCACTAGGAGTACACTTCCATGTGACCCCTGTGGCAAATTATATAACAAGCTGTAATATTTCAGCTTCCAAAAAGTAGCAATATTTATTTCCTCTTTTTGGTGCACTACCTGTTTAGTTTCACTGACCCTGGGTTTATACCCATAAAAAGCTTGTTTTTAGTCCTCCTAGCTGTGAATTTTAAAACGAAAAAAGAGAAGTCACAGTGGAAAATATGGAATGTAATCGTGCAGATTTTCATCACTGACTCTAATAGGGGGAACGCTATGTGTGTCTGTGTATTTATATTTAGTTGAAATGACAATAAAAGCAATCCAATCCAATAGGTTTAGGCTACTGGGGGCTTCTTATGATGTGCTGGGCAATTCTTCTGCATCCACCTCTTTTCACTCCCTATGTATTTATTTGCCACTGCAATATGTAATTAAATGTTGTCTTCTCTATCCCATAGTCTGTGTCTCTCTTTGCTCTCCTTTCTCTCTTCTCTCTTCCCTTACCCCCAACCAGTCAAAGCAGATGGCTGCCCCTCCCTGAGCCTGGTTCTGCCGGAGTTCTCTTCCTGTTAAAAGGGATTTTTTACTTTCCACAGTCGCCGAGTGCTTGCTAATAGGGGATCACCGGATTGTTGGGGTTTTACAGTGTGAAGTGCCTTGAGGCTACTTTTGTTGTGAACTGGCGCAATATAAATAAAATTGAATTGAACTGAATTGAATTAATGGTTTAACAGTGCATTGGATCTGTGGCTGGACATTAATCTTGGAAACCTCCCTTAATTTAATATTTACTTTTTATTTGTTAATATTCAGTTTTTTAGTTTTTCTATTTCTAAACCTGTTAGACATTTAATTTGATTAATTTACACAAACACAGATAGTTGTATAGCTTTATGACCACTCTACTTTAACAAACCAAGATGTGATTTTAACAAAAATGTAAAGTTGGGATATTGAATAATCAAACAGTCATGTAGTCTGTGTTTAAAGATCTGAATTATTTACATATATTAGTAAGTTTCATGAAAAATATTTATACTTGATACCTGTATTGTATGACTCTGGAATGTTTTACAGCTCTACACTGATGTTTTGCGTCAAAAATGGCAAGAAACAGAAGGGGAATGAGACACAGGTGAAGACAGTCAGGACGATCACAAAAGGAGGAAGTAAAATTAACACAAAGCATAAAAGAAAACTGACTTTCAAAGTAAAACAGGAAACAACCTAAAAAAATTCTAAACATAAACAAGACTTTCACTAGAGACTAAAAATAGGAAGAAACAGGTACTTGAACACTGAAGGAACAAAACATATAGGGAATAACCAACTCAAAACAGAAGTTCAAGCTAGAGGCCAAGAATTTAAATCAAAGACTAGAATAGAAAGCCATCTAAACTCTATGAATGCTAAACAGTAACCAGAGTCTCAGCACTAGTAAAATGAAAAGACACCAAAACAGGAATCAAACTGAGGCTACAAAGCATAAGAATTCACACTTCAAACACTAGAATATAGTAAAACTAAAACAGACATCCAAACATATTAACTAAGAATTTAAAATAAAAAGTAAGGATAACATTTGAGGACCATGACAGGCTCACCAAAATTGCACAACAGAAGATTGCAGAAATGCTGGGTTGTGTAATAAGTCTCAATTTCTGCTTTGACATTCAGATGGTAGGGTCACAATTTGGTTTAAACAAGATAAAAGAATGGATCCATCCTGTTCGTATCAGTAGTTCAGGTTAGTGATGATGGTGTATTGGTGTGGCAGATTTTTCTTGGCACACTTTGGACCCCTTAGTACCCAACACCCAGTGTACCCATATTTTGATGGCTGCCATGCGTGTTATCCAGATAATACTACAGCAAAACATTTCCATTTTGAATAACCTTTGCCCAGTGTTTTTTTGTCGATGCTTAGTCACGGTTGAATAATAGTTCCAAAATGAAAGTTAAACCGTCACAAATGTTTCCCTTACGTTGGATATAGGTCTTTGTTAAATGTTGCCTCAATGTCACAAGATTTTCAAGCAAGAGAAAGTTTGTGTTCGAGAATAATTTTCTACTTTCTCTTTATTGATTAGAATCAAGCCAAACAAAGCATTCTCAATAGAAAAAATAAGCAGAAGAAAACACAAAAGTTTTCCTAATGGATGTTTTGAATCAGTGATTTTCAGCTCCAAAACCTGTTACTTGATTTTACACCAGTCCAATGCACTGTTTGCCCTGTAGGACAGAATTTAGCTGTGCATAACTGTGAACTGTTTAAAAGTGTTATTTCTTTAAAACAGGCAAGGGTAAGAGTAGTCTGTGTATCTGGGAGGAAAAAAGAAAAGTACATTTAATTCCTTCACTGCAATAATCTGACCTACATTCCTTACTTTGTAAGAGATGGTCTGACCAGACCTCTTTCCAACATAGAAACAACATCAACATCCCTCTACCATAGTTCAGTTTTCGCTGTTTTACCGTGATCAGTTTTGACCAGGGAGGTAACTTTGGGGTTTCAGCCATGTTTGCTGGGACACCATATCACAAGTGGAGTGGCTGTGGTTCAGGAGATCGAGCAGATTGTCTTCCAACAGGAAGGTTGATGGTTCAGTCCTTGGCTTGTCCAGTCTGCATGCTGAAGTGCCCTTGGGCAAGACACTGAAACCCCAAAATTTTTCCCAATGCATCCTCTGGAGTGTGAATGTGTACATGATAGTTAAAATGCGCTTAAAGTCATAAAATTGAGTATTGTGTGGTTTGGTAAATGAGACTTGTAGTAGAAAGGGCTTTGAGCGCTCAGTTAGAGTAGAAAAGCACTATATAAATACTAGTCCATTTACCATTTACAAGTCTCAGATTATCTCAAACTGTTGTTGTGTATGACAGTTGTTTAGGGCCCTGTCACACCATGACGATTTAACATGATGCATCCAAAATTCCTGTAAAACACTGGCATACTCAGAACAATGATGTTAAAATGACATATACATAATGTATTGTTAACATATATGGAACATAATACTAAAGAATGCTAGCATATTGCCAGCATTCACAACTTGAAGCCCATTTACACCACTTCCCTTAAATGCAGCACATACGCAATTATACGGAAACTGTATGTTAGAAACACAACGATATCCATTGAAAGTAAGTTTGATATATGTTACAAATATGTTAAAAACACGTTACTCATAGGTTATTAACACTTTTTGGGTACACTAGACATTATCTCCACGTTTTTCAGCATATGAGTAACATGAGTCTCTGTAAAGTACCTGCAACATATGGTCCTCGTATGTGGGACATATGAGCCATACACTGGTAAATGTCGGAGATTTTGTGCATGCTCAAAATATTCTATCGACCTCGCTGTAGTATGACGTATACTGGTGTACTTCAGCATGCTCTTAACTTATACAAAACATACCTAGAACTTAATCGACGTAGGCCAGCGTATTTGCAGATTTTTTCCTACATCAACATATGCTTGTTAAATGATCAAGGTGTGACGGGGCTTTATGCCTGTTTGTAATTTATGTAATTGTAACCTTGTTGTTGTGCTGCCTTCTTGGCCAGGTCACTCTTGGAAAAGTAAGTTTTTATTCTCAATGAGGTTTTACCTGGTTAAATAAAGGATTCATATATATGTATATATACTGGATGTATGTATAAAAACTGGTTTCTCGAGCATATTAAGTTCACTGTACACAGTAGGCCTCCACAGTGGAAGTGAAACAGGAAATTTGGATCGTGGACGTGCAGCTGACAAATCCGCAGCAATGATGCTATCATATCGATATGGACAAAAATTTCTGAGAAATGTTTCTAGCACCTTGTTAAATCTCAAGTTCCCAAGGCAATAGGGGGTCCAACCCAGTACTAGCAATGTATAACTAATGAGGTGACTGGTGAGCCTGTCATCCATACAGTTTGTTGTAGCTATAGTTTGTAAAGTAGCACAGTTAACAGTAAATTTAAAGATATTGTTCTTAATTTTTTTTCTGCATGTTTAACTTAAAGTCCAATTGCATTCTTATCTTTCCTCTTTGCTCCTTTGACTTTCATTTTAAATGCAAAGCAACACTTCTTTCCCTAAAAAATGCTCATTCTGTTTACAATAAGCAGAGACAGAGCGCTGAGTCCAGAAACAGATGGACCCAGTTTCCCTCGCTTTAAAGTGCCACACACACCACAGCCAAGATGGCAGTTAAATCTTTGGTCTCAAAGCAGCTGATTATGAGCAGAGAGCTGTCTGTGGCCACAGTGCTTTCTTGATATATTGCTGTGAAATGAAACACTTTGTGTCCTTAATAAGTAAAATAAATATGTATGGCTCCAAAGCCGTTTCACAGATGTGCTGAGAATGACCTCTTTTACCAGGGCCTGGCAATTTACCTAAAAGAATATCATTAGTCTGAGGTTCAGTGAAATTTACGGTGACTCATGGCACATGCTGTTTTATAGGACTTTCCAACATCCAGAAAAATTTTCTGCAGGGAGACTGTTCTGTAAGACACACAAAACCACTTCCTTTTGGCCAACTGCCTGTGTTTTGTTTATCTGAGATTTGTGTATGACCCTTGACCCTAATGGGTGTTATTTTGCTACTGGCTACTGCCTCTCAAATATTTTTCTTATCTGTATGTCAATATGTTGTATGTGTTTTTGTTGTAAATCCGCAAACTGTGCTTTTTTTGGGAAATGACCCTGCTATAGTGAGAGTTACTGTTCCCTGTTTCAGTAAAGGTCAGAAATAAAATAACAGTTTCACCAGCAAAAAGCCTAGAAGAGATTTAAAGCTGCAAATAAAATGGGATGTCAAAACACAGAGGGTTTATCACTCTGATCTTTGCTGGCAATAGATTTAAAGGTTAATAAACTTTTTTAAGCATAAAGCAGCTCTATAAAGTTGTACGAACTGTAGCTGTCTTTCAGTTCATCTTAAATATTATGTTTAGTATATGAATGATTTATATACATTCAGTTTTAAAGGAATACTCAAGAGGTTAGCCTGAAAAGTTTTTCTTCTTGCTCCTTTATAGAGGACAGCAACTACATTAAATTGATAAAAGGATGCAGGCAGTGTGTATTTATTTCTGTCGTGCAGAAACTATAGGGGTTAGAAATATACTAAACATGCACACACTGATCAAAGGCAGAGAGGGGATAATACTGCAGAAGTGCTTTTACAAGTTGGATATCGTAAATGGTTTTGACACGTTTTTGCCATGGCTTTGGTCTGATCCTATGCAGTCATGATTACTGGCTGGTTTACAGTTTCTCTTTGGTTCAAAGGTACAGGAAAGACATAAGGAAATACTGTGAACTCATTTTCAGTAGCCATTAATTCATTTTTTCAACTTACACTTGTGAAAAAGAAAGCACAGCCTCTTTCAGTTCTAAGGTTTTACGTATCAGGGCATAATAAAAATCATCTGGTTCTTACTGGGTTCTAAATTTTCTTAAATCTAACCTCAGGTGTAAAACTACACACAAGAGATTCCACCAGCTCATCCTTCATTTAACAAAAACTTAGCCAAAATAGAGTTGTTTGAAAATTTAAATCCCCCCCTTTAGTTCAGTAGTTTGTAGAACCATCTTTAGTTGCATTAACCTGAAGTAAGCATTTTCTGTATGACTTTGTCAGTCTCGCATATTACTGTGAAGTAATTTTGGCCCATTCTTCTTTATAATGCTTTTTAGTTTTTTGAGGTTTGCAGGCATTTATTTATGCACAGCTCTCAGCAGTCAGGTTGAGGTCTGGACTTTGACTGGACCATTGCAACACCCGGTGCACAGGTTCTGTGGCTGCAAACAAGCCCAAATCATCACCCCTCCATCACTGTACTTGACAGTATGAGGTGTTTGTGCTGATATATTGTGTTCAGTTTTTGCCAAACATGGCACTTTCATGACCAGACATCTCCACTTTGGTCTCATCCATCCAAAGGATATTGTTTCTGAAGTCTTGTTTGTTCAGATGCAACTTTGTAAACCTAAGCAGTGCCACCATGTTCTTTTAAGAGAGAAGATGCTTTCCAGACAAGCCACACTTCTTCAGTCTTTTTCTAAATGTACTGTCACAAGCTTTAACATTTACCATGCTGAGACCTGTAAGGTCTGTGATAAAGCTCTTTTGGTTTTTGCATTTTTCTCTGAGTATTACATCATTTGACCTTGTGGTCACTTTGCTTGACCATCCACTCCTGGAAAAAAAACGCAACTGTCTTGAATGTTTTCCACTTACAAATAATCTTTCTCACTATAAAATAATGGATTTCAATTTGTTTGGAAATGGTCTTATAACAATTCACAGATTGATGAGCAACAGTTGCTTCCTTAAGATTATTGTTAGTCTCTTTCCCTCTTGGCATTGTGTTGACACCTGAATGCTCCAGACAAGCCAATTGGTGTTCATGTTGGCAGATGATCAGCGAATCAACCACTGATTCTGGCTGTTGCCATAGGAACCCTGTACCTGCCTCTACAAGAACCCCAATGACCATCCATTAGCCCTTGGAGGAGACTGTTGAGAGGAAAAATGTTTTGGGGTAGATTAGGGGGTGGGGCTATTTGAAAAGCCAACAAACTTTGCATGTAACATTTCCTCAGAGACAGGGCTTCCTGACTGCAGAATGTCTCAGGTTGCAGCTCCCCTTGCAGAACTGCAATTCAGCAAGTTGAAGTAAGAAGCTGTGAGCTCACCTTTACGGGACATTCTGATTTAGCCGATCAGACATGTATGCATGAGCAGGAATATTTCTGGGATTTTTTTGCGAGGTTCTTGTAAAATCTGCTGCTCTGAATGCATTTTATTTTCCTTTTATTTAGCTAGTGGTAGCTTTCATGCTGAAACAGCAGTGTTTTGTGGGATGATGAAACGTGAGAACGGCACAGGATCAGGATCATCCCCCATGATGCAGTGTCACCCCTACTGTCACAGGAGCGTGGGTGCTGAAAGTGAACGTCCATTTCTGATTTGATATTTGCAGCTGCAGACTGTTTTTATTCTTACTGGGAATAAAAATTAATATGAACCAGAGGGGGGAAATCCCCACCCCCACCCCCCACAACCACCACCAGAAAATCACACTCTGGGTACATGCAATTTGAAACTCTCCACTAACTGTAGATTTTAGAACTTTTTACTGAATTAAAAGCTGAAAAAGTAGAAAGTATCATTAGAGTTTCACATGCTATTTGTGATGATTGTTGTAGCTTTTGCAAAGTATTTTGAAAATGCTAATTTTATGAAATGCTATCGTGTCACAGTATCACACTAAATTCTTTCCAGAATGTTTGCTAGCTTAGACTTAAGCTTAGACTTGGATCCTCATATGCAACATAGCATATGGGGCAACAAGTGTTCTCCAATGTTTCCAGTGTTTGGGGGAAGTCTCGGCTTCGTCCCAGCTGATTTTCAGCGTCTTTCGGTCTTGTATGAATTAGGCCTAATGGTGCAAGCCTCAGGAAATTATCAAAAGTTTTATTTAAAATGTCAGTATTGCATTAAGTGGAAATAAATGCTTTTTTTTCATAAAAATCAGCTTATTACCTCGCGCTAATTATCCAACAATATCATCAAGCACACAAAGAGCAGAGTGCCATCTGCTGAGTCACAAACTGCATCAACAGAAAATCAAAGATGCCGCATCATGCTGCCCACATTGTCTGGCAGGTGTTCTCTGGAAGAAAAACTGTGCAGGAATACACAGTGGCGAGAGCTTAGCAACAAAGATGGAGACAAAATGCAAAAGGAAAAAAAAAGAAATAAAACAGTCTGTCACGGATTACCTCTTCATAAAGGATTCTCATTTCTAACACATCCATTCTCATCAGTGCCAGGGCTGCTGATCTCACCAAGCCAAAGATTTCCTGCCCAAATAAAAATGGAAAAAAGCAGAATAGTCGAGGACACGCAATATGTCTCACACACATCATCATACTGCTGTCACTTCTCATCCTGCGGTGGTGTTTTGTTTGTTTGTGTCAGTGGTTTATTTGTTGTTGTTGTTGTTGTTGGGGGTTTTTTTCCACAACAGCCTGAGGAAAGAATCGAGCTACCATGATGTGTCAGTACGCCTGTCACCATCTGGGGATGGGGGTGTGGGGCAGCTGGAGGGGGGGGGGGGGG
>VUQH01042597.1:0-14908 GCA_015106775.1 Etroplus canarensis | reverse complement strand
AAAATAGGTCTGGTTTAGAGTGTCCCTGGGTGTCCCCGGTAGTGTAGTGGTTTGCACGTTCGCCTTTGTAAGCGAAAGGTCCCTGGTTCGATTCCAGGTGGGGGCACAAGCCCCTCTCACCATGGAGGGTTGCATCAGGAAGGGCATCTGGCGTAAAATCTCTGCCAAATTACCAGTGTGGATTAATCTGCTGTGGTGACCCCTTGGTTGAGAATACAAGGGAGCAGCCGAAAGGTACGTTTTATAGAAAGCTATGGGAAAACAGCCTCTGTCTACCCTTATTGTTGAACTCAGTAAACATTTTGCTGATGCGTTTATGGTCTCTTGCACTAGTTTCAAGTCTTTATGAATACAACATTTTGTTCATTGTGTAAATTATGGTTGATTTAAACTGAAAAAGAAGGATTAAAACATGACAATTTTTACTGTGTAACTGACAAGTCATTAGCCGATGAAAGTGCAGCATTTCTTAGTCTGTACAACCCCTTGTGTGTCATGTTCATTTTCAAAACACCAAATGACATATGCAAAACTGATCAGCTCCAGGCTTCCCAGCTGAACGTCACTAACCAATGGATGGCGTCACAGTGGCTACCATCTTTTGTATACAGTCTGTGACCACAGTTTAGAGAACTTTTCAGTTATCCAAAATACCAAATTCACTACGAATAAGATCATTTAAGACTTCTAAAAAATTCATTCCACCACAGTTTTGCTTGTTTAAAAGCAATTTATATGATGAGTGTCAAGAACTTCCTCTTGTGCAACAACTTGCTTTTCATAGCAGGGTGACGACAGAGGTCAGTATAAAAGGGCTGCTTGCTGCAGCCCTCTGCATATCTATACTATGATATATGACGGTCACCAGTGTTAATCCCTGCTCTGACCCCTGGCATGCCACTCTAACATCCCTGAGCAGTTTACTGCTCATCATGCACTGCAATACCACACATACTTGTCCTCATGTAGACATGCATGCTTGCCTACTTAACACGTGTGTAGACTATATTTTGCCCCACAAACTTAAATATGCCCTCTCAAGCTAGACCAGCACCAGCTTGCACACTGTGTGACCTCTGGTCAAGTGTAGGATTTCTACTGCTATTGCAGAGCATATTGTAGTCTGGTCTGCAGGCTATTCTTAGAAGCACCATAAGTGAAAACATGAGGAGGAAAGCTGAAGGACTTTTAAAGGCTGCAGACCAGATACGTGCTGCACATTTCAGCAAATCATCATATGATGCGCCCAGACAGGAATACTTTTATGCCGTCAAGGTCCGTTTCCGTTGGTTTTTGTCAAAGACACTAAAGGTTAAAAGGTTTTGACTGAAGTGAATCCTAAAAGTCAAAGACAAATACATTGCGTCTCTTCAGCTGCTCCCTTGCATTCTCCCCAAGAGGTCGCGACAGCAGATTAATCTGCATTGGTAATTTGGCAGAGATTTTATGCCACATGCCCTTCTTGACGCAACCCTCCATGGTGAGATGGGGTTGTGTCCCCACCAGGAATTGAACCAGGAACCTTTCACTTGTAAGGGGAATGTGTAAACTACTACACTATGGGGACACTGTATCAAAGGCAACTACACTGATGAATGAAAACATCATGTTCATGTACCAATGAACCTGAGACACCTGGACTCAAGAAGAGCTCTGAAGGTGCTCTGTGGTATCTGGCAATACAACTTTAGCAGCCACGTAACTTATAAGATGTGCACGTTCTGAATTGTGGGTCTGTGCTTTGTCCCTTTCTGCAGGAACTCACCACTGCTCACTGAGTACGCCCCTCAAAGCCTTGCTGATTCGGGAATGTTCTGACCCAGTCATTTGCCTATAAATATCTGGCCCTTGTCAAAGTCAATAAGGTCTTTACACCTGCCCGTTTTTCCTACATCCAACAAGTTGACTAAGAGAACTGATTGTTCTGTTAGCCATTTTTACTGCAATTCCAGTAATAGAAGCCAACCTTGCAAACTAGCGACATCATTCATATAAAACACAACATGCACAAACGGGTGGCTGTGGCAGAGGAGTGGAAATGTACAGTGTGAAGGGATTTAGCAATTCCTGAAATTAAAAAAGCACAGAGTAAAATAACAATAAAAAAGAGGGAACACCCACCAGTGGCATTTATTTGACAGTGCGTTATAATCGACTGTGAACAATACCGCTATTCTTTTGTGCTACAGTTTTTACTCTGCCAGAGGAGAATCACATAAAACTAAACGAGCTGGATGGCTTCTAGCACTCTGGATCCCACAATTTGGCCACCCAATATGAGGTTAACAAATTCAGACTAGCTTTGCTGCTGGTCGCACTATGACTATGCATATAGAAAGATCACCAAAATTTAATTCAACATGAAAGCCATGCCAGAGTTCCTTTTAAAGGACAGAATACAGAGTCAAATTTGGCCTTCATGCTGTAAATATGTGCATGATGTGTCCTAAATATTCTGTTCTGTTCACCACTGTATGTGTGTGTATAAAATTATCCATCCAGTAAGTCCTGCTAAATATTATATTACAAGGCTTTTTTGGATACCAACCAACAGAAGTGACTCACAAATTAGCACAGTCTACCTTTGGGAATTTTATTTAATTTTTCAAGCACAATGATTTTTTTAAAGTTATCTTGCTTTAGAAAGGGGGTTTGGTGCCAATATGTTAGCAAACAATCGCTCATTAAAACAGTGATCAGGCTCTGAGCAACATTAGAATATTTGGACTTGCTTTGCTTTGCTTAATTTTCTCCCATCTTCCCCAGAGATTAGTTTGCTGTTTCTTTGGAAATGGGACGTTAAATGCAGAAAGTTAAGCAGTAAAAGTGTGTTCTGCCAAACCAAAGCAATGAGCTGAAACATGCAGAGTGAATGCTAACTGTGCAATGAAGAGGAGCTGGACCTAAGTTGGCAACCTCTGGAGCTAAAAATGTGCAGAAGTGCCATCAAATGCAGTTCCTCCAGTAACCCCTCCAAAAGTGAGCCACTATACACTCCATAGCTACTTCATTAAGTTCAGCTGGTCAATAACGCAGTTTTTTAAAAATAGCCAATCACATGGCAGCAACACAATGCATTTAGGCACACAGACATGGTCGAGACGACCTGCTGAAGTTCAAACTGAGCATCAGAATGCAGAAGAAAGGTGATTGAAGTGACCTTAAACTTGGCACGGTTGTTGCAGGATAAACGTGGCGTGTTGTGCCAGACGGTCCAGCCTGAGTATTTCAGAAACTGTTGATCTGCTGGGATTTTTCCCCACATAGTGATATCTAGAATTTACAGACAATGGTTCAAAAAAGAGAAAATATCTAGTAATATCCAATTCTTTGTTGATGCCAGAGTTCAGAGGAGAATGGTCAGAGAGGCAACAGTAACTCAAATAACCTCTCATTACAATCAAGGTATGCAGGGGAGCATCTCTGAATGCACAACACGTCGAACCTCGAAGCAGATGGGCTACAGTAGTAGAAGACCACACCGGGTGCACAGGAATCTGAGGTTACAGTTCACACGGGCTCTCCAAAACTAGACATCATCAAGAAAAAGTTGTCTGGTCTGATGAGCCTCAGTTTCTGTCACAGAATTCAGATGGATGCATCCTGACTTGTATCAACAGTCCAGGCTGCTGTTGGTGGGGTAATGGTGTAGGGGTTATCTTCTTGGCACACCTTACTACCAGGTAAGCATCATTTAAACACCACATACACCATGCCTGAGTATTGTTGCTGACCCAAACAAAAAGATGATAGTGGCCATGATGTTAAAATTAAGCTCTGAAACAAATGGGACACTTCACAGAGCTTACATCCATATTTTATGTACAGTCTATGCTTTCATATTAGGTTTCTATGAGTCATCTCATGGTATACATTACCTTTAATATTACATGTGGTCATCTGACCCTTAGTTAACACAAACTTATTGATTATTTTGGCTTTAGATAATATGAACAAATGAGTGGCTTTAAATAATATTACCAAATCTTACAACTGTGGGTTCAAATATGTAATTATGTGTGTGTGTGTGTGTGTGTGTGTGTGTGTGTGTGGACACACACAAAATTATATGCATGTGTACATATAGTTTAACTGACCTAATGCATGAAAATATATATTTGAGTATCCATGATTAAAATGAATCTGCAGCCTGCTTCTCCTCTCCCAGCTTAGTCTCCAGCAGTCAGTTAATGAGCACAACTTCGCTGTGTTTGTAGAGGTTTCTGGTGGTGCCAGCAGCAGCCACACCCAAACAACTGGAAGGAGGACAGAAGCACACAGCTGGGAGGGAGAGAAAATAGGAGGCAAGTGTCAACCCAGCTTAAGGCTGTTAACACCACCAGACAGGGAGAGGGGCTAGAAAGCATACAGAGCACAGGTTCAGTGGCTAAACTGCGGTCCTAATTCCACTTTTAACTGCAAATTTGGGGGCACATTATGAGTGATTCAGAATAGAATAAAAAGCCTCAGTGTGTGCTCAAGTGTGTGCGTGTGTGTGTGTGTGTGTGTGTGTAAGCTGGAACAATGTGACCATTTATGGGGTGAATACCACAGCCTTTAACAAGGGCCCTTAACATATTAACCATGTGACTGTTAACATGTAACCATGTGACATAACTGCATGCAACGTGAAAATGAAGTTTCTAACCTTAAACAACAGGATTCAGGCAACTGTCATTATGTCTCCTAAAGTGTTTCATAAAATTGCATCAGGTCTACATGTAATTTGTGATGTAATGCTGTCATTAATAAAGATTAAGTATGTGCAAAGGACTGGGAACAGCCCTGACTTTAGGCCTTCGGAGTACGAGCTGGGCCACCTTTGCCCCATTGAGACTGTGATGTCACCCTGAGTACAGAACAGGCTGTGCTGGAAAAGAAGGCCTGAAAAAAGAAGCGAGAAACACGGTCCAGCAGAATAATTATATGAGAGAGGGAGTGAATCAGGAAATAGCTTTTGGTTTGGGAAACTCAAGAGTTTGAGGGAGCGCTGCCATGTGCTAAATGAAAACAGGATTTGAAAAAAAAGAGAGGAGTGCGAGAGAAGGCAAAAGAAGCCAAAATGTTTTTGTTTTTTTGGCTGAAGAGTAGCAGGGCAGCCAGTGGTCAGCAAGGAGAATATCCCTCCCTCATCCCTCGCTCGCTCCAACTTTTCTCTTCCATCAACCTCTGCTGCTGCCCTCCTTCCCCTCCTCTTGTTTGCCTTCTCATTCTTCGTTAGCTGGCAGCCTGTCAGCTCTTTCCTCACACATTTTAATGGGTATCTTCCCAATCACGTTTTTATTGCAGGAAATTTCAGCCACACCACATTGCGTGAGCTGAAGGAGTGCTCCATTCTTAGCTCGGCACCGCTGTGTGCCAGGGTGTGCTGAGCATGCCAGTGTGTATGCATGCATGCATGCATGTGCGCGTGAGTGAATGGGGGAAGTGAACTGGAGTGGCGTTAGTGTCAGTTTGATGCCAACATTACAGCCCTCTATGCCCCCCCCTTCTCTTGGCAACAATTGTAAATTCAGGGAAAGAGGCGGAGGAAGCCATTGCGAAAAGACCCCCCAAAAAAGCACAATGTCGTCTCTGACTCAGAGCACTGCGGCATAACTTCACAGGAATTTTACTCAAAAACCCCCCACCCAAAGCCACCACCATCACCAACACCCAACCTTTGTCTTCTGTTTGTGAGAGCTTCAACTCCTCACCTCCGCCTCTCCTTACTTTATTTTTTCCCCTGGCAGCCACCTGGTCTTTTTTTTTCTCTGTAAAGAAGGCCGTGGTTTTGGGCCTGTGGTTTAATTGAAATAATATTTGCTGTATTTCACTGCCTCTCCAGCTCTATTCTCCCTTAACAACGGGCATTATATTTTTAGCCTATGTGCCGAGTTCTGTCATTTCCTGTTGCAGGGCTTGCTTTGCTTTGAACCACAAGCAGACTTAAACACTCTGCTCTTCTTCCACCGTCACGCCACTCCTTGTCCACCCAAGGACGGAGGTTCCCTGGAGAACTGTCTGTGTTTTTATTCAGCTTTCAGACACTTGTGCAGTATTTTTACGCTGCATTTCATTTAGGACTCACAACTGAAATCATCCAGTCAACATAAGAAAGATGAAGCTGGTAAAATAATTCGGCAAGTTCTAACAGAACAGCCCCAAAATGCAAACATTTTCTTCTATCAGACAGATCATATATGCTTATGAACTTAGATGTTTTCAGTATATCTAACATGAGAACCAACCTAATGAATACACAGAAATTTATCACACGGTTCGCATAGAGACCAACCGTACAAGATGATATTCTGGACCATATGGGACAAAGACCTCACATGCAGTGCAAAGACATGCCGCAAGACAAAGTTTGGAAATCAGCTCACTCTACAAATATACATTGAGCAAGCTGACAGAGGGGCTTACAGCATGGATGCAGATGCTGCGTGAAAAGCTGGAAGGGCAGCTCATCAGCGACACAACAGAATACAGTGAAATCCACTGCAAGTGTTGGTGCAGTAATGTAAAGAGTCCCATCTGACTCTCTGCATACACACAGTGCACATACCATAATGTGAAATACTAAAGACAACCTCAGCTCATCTGAATTAATATCTCCAGTGTACAGAGGAATGTAAAATATCTTATCTATGGTTTAAATGTGCTCTTCTGAATGCTATGTTTAGGTATGGTGTAGTTAGCACAGGCACTGGTGTAACTGCACACACAGCAGAGGGATGAAAACCAACCAACAATAAATGGACTGTGGCAGACCTGGCCAAATTGGCCTGTTGGGTTGAGATCAGGTGACTGACTGGGCCACTGAAGAATATCCCATTAGTATAGTATAGGCCTGTGCACTTCACAAGTCTATACTATATTTGCCAAATGTTGTGGTATGCTTTGAATCATGAGCTGTTCCTTTCCTTCTCCATACTTTTCTCTTGCCATCATTCTGGTACAAGTGTATTTTCAAAGAATCCAAAGAATTTTTCTCAAACTGCGCGGGCGCCTTAAGATGTTTTTGAGGAAAATCTGATCTGGCCTTCTTGTTCTTGTTTGTTGGGGTTTGCACCAAACCCTCTGTATTTACATTCCTGATGGCAGCTCTTGATTGCAGACTTTGACAATGACAGGCCAATCTCCTGTCATGAGGGTGTTCCTATCTTGGCTGGATGTTGTGAGGGGGTTGTGAGGGGGTTTTCTTGATCAAGTAAAGAATTCTGTGATCATCTACTTTTGATGTCTTCCAGACCTTTTGGTGCTGCTGAACTGGCCACTGCCTTCCTTCAGTGAAAAGCCAAGTGCTAGTTCAACACTTGATCTTTTATCTGCTTAATTTATCATAGAATAATAAGGGAACAGGCCTCAATTGGCCACAAAATAATTTTTTTTAGTCAGTTGTCCAAATGTAAAGGTTGGTGGAGGAGGGATAATGCTTTGGAGCTGTTTTTCTGGCGTTCACCTGGGATCCTAATTTCCAATGAAAGGAAATCTTAATGCTTCACCTTACCAAGACATTTTGGGGGAACGTTGGGGGAACACTTTGGGGAAGGCTTTTTTTTCCTTCCAGCATGACTATGCCCCAGTGCACAAAACAAGGCTCATAAAGGCATGGTTGAATGAGTTTGATGTGGAAGAACTTGACTGACCCGCCCAGAGCCCTGACCTTAACCCCACTGAATACCTCTGAAAAGAATTCGAACGGAGACTATGAGTGAGGCTCTCTTGTGTGAACTCACAAATGCTCTTCTAAATGAATGGGCAAAAATTCCCACAGACACACTCCAAAATCTTGCAGAAAGCCCTCCCAGAAGAGTGGACACTGGTATAGCTGCTAAGGGAAGGACCAGCTTCATATCAATGTCTATGAATTTAGAACGGGATGTCGCAAAAGTTCAATTTTCCCTTGAATATACTACTATTTACGATGTAAAGCCTGATAGAACATCTGGATTTTGATTGCAGCATAAAGTAAACATTTGTGTGCTGAGTTACACTTTGTTAGAATAAGACAGAAAAGATGTGACCAGAAATCAGAGGTTAAACACTGAGCGATGCCCCAGAGAAAGTTACCCAATGAGCAACAGCTCCATCCGAGTTGCTCAATGAGCTGTGGTTGTTTTGAGCAGCTCCCACATAGGATGCAAAGCTGAGCCTTCCTCAGAAAAGAGCGAAAAGCTCCAAGATCCTTTTCTAGTGAAACAAAGATGACAAGAAATGGCAGCAACAATATCAGAAGCATTTAAAAAAAAGTCTATGTAAAGCAAAAAGTCAACACTGAGGTTTAAAACATCCTGGCAGGATCAGCCTGAGACAATTCTATTCAAAACACAATATTTTTTAAATTTAGATAAGAATGAGGTACAAGAATAAGTTGTGGAGTGCAAATAAATGTTATAAAATCATTCTAAGCACAGCATCAGCATCTATAGTGGATGCATTTGAGCTGGTCAAACCCAGTCTCTCAACATGGGAGAAGCTCGTATATTATGTTTATATTCCTGGAGCAGAGTTACATGTGTCACAACTGCCAGACAAAATAAAGCACACATCAGCAGCATGTAAACAGCATATGTAGACTTGAGGCCAGATCTGCCAGTGAAAATATGTCAACACATTAACAAATCAAGTCAACCTTGCACAACCTGGGTGGGTTGCGGTCATATAAATGGTGCCCAGTGATGTGACAACAGCTGTGTGAGTCACTAGGAAACAGAGAGACGGGCTAGTATGACAGTTGAGTGTTGCTTTGACGTTACACACCCCCCTCCTCCTCCAATAATCCTAGAAGAGACCCCAGGGCCCAGCTGAAAAGCCTCTGGGCTCCTTTGCGGTCACCCTTCGCTGATTCACTCTTCTGGGAAAGCCGACTCATAAAGGAAACCACACAACAGCCTTGAATCTCACTGCATTTCTTGTTTCCCTCTTATTCTTTTCTCTTTACTTGATTCTTTTGTGCTGCTTTGTCTCGAGGATAGAGACAGTGATGCTTTTCATTGTTTAAGTTGTCCAGGCCCTGGCATTCATGTGGTGCCCATTATTAAACACTATAAGTGATTGCAGCAAGCTTTTAAGAACCAAGTGCATGTGGTTTTCAGCTGATTTAAAGCTGGCCTCGTCAATACTCTTACATTTATAATGCATCAGATGACTGAGTGTGAAAGAATTCTCAACACTGCAGTCCCCCTCAGCTCTACAGAGCATCTTTTAGCTCATTACTATGCCTTTACAGCCTAACAACTCCACAGTTTTGGTGCACAGTTTCCAGCCAGGCACCAAACAGCAGCCACACAAATTTACTGACTAGCAATTGAACACAGTACCGCATTAAGCAGCTGAAAGGGTCTCTCAGGAGTTGAAGAACAAAAACAGGGGCTAAAAGAATTGTGAGAATCACACGAAAATTCAACATGCTCCCTCAGAATAAGAGATTTAATCTTCAACAACTCTCATGTTTTCCAATTCTCACTTTCAAAATGAATCTTCTCTGTTCTTCACTAACATTATATAAGAATCTTTGAAAGTTAGACTGACATAACAAAATAAGTTCTTTAAAGATGCTAAATCATAAGGCCATCCTGCATAAAATAATTTCCAATTCAAGTATGTAGGAACAATGACTGATAAATGGGGAGAACTGGCTGATATGATGTTGAAGATGGAGCTGCTAGGCAGGGGGAGAAGGGGAAACCGCAGAGAAAGTTCATGGATGTAGTGAAGGAAGACATGCAGAGGACTGGAGTAACAGAAGAGGATGCAAGGGATAGGGTGAGATGGAGGAAGATGATTCACCATAGTGGATCATCTTCCTCCATATAATCTGAAATTTATAATCTGAAATTTTATTGATGAAACAGCAATGGTCCAAACATGCAGTTTGGGCCAATGACACATTTTTCTGATAACGTTGTCTGTGTACACCACCAGAAAGGATTTCAAATCAAATAGTCAGAATGTAATAGACGTGCAGACTTTCAGCTTTAATTGTAGGGGTTTGACAAAAGTATTGCATTAACTGTTTAGGAATTACTACCCAATATTTGGAGGCTCAAAAGTAATGGGACAAATCACTGGCAAGCACGGTGGCCAGCAGAAGGCAGTTCCCTCATTATTTCATGACAAACTAAGCAGATAAAAGATCTGGAGTAAATATATCCAGAGGAGGGATAGTGGATATATCGGACAAAGGATGTTGAAGGTGGCGCTTCCAGGCAGGAGGAGAAGAAGAAGACCTTAGAGAAGATTCATGAATGTAGTGAAGGAGGACATGCAGTGGGTTGGTGTGAGGGAAGAGGATGCAAGGGATAGATGCAGTGATTCCTAACAGGAGCATCTGAAAGAAGAAGAAGAAGAAGACTTGAATTCAAGTTTGGTCTGAATTCAAGCTGTTTAATGAAAGTCTCAATATGAGGTCCAAAGAGATGTGGATACAAGTGAAGGAGACCATTATAAAAATGTAAAATAAACCTATCATTGTCAAAGTCTACAATCAAGAGACGACTTCATGAATGTAAATAGAGAAGATTTACAAAGAACCTGTCCAGTTGTGGTAAAAAATCTTTTGACAGATGAAATTAAGATGAACTTGTATTAGAATGATGGGAAGAGAAAAGTATGGTGAAGGAAAGGAACTGCACATTATCCAAAGCTTACCACATCATCTGTCAAACATAGTGGACGTAATGTTATGGCATGGGCATGTATGGTTGCCGGTGGAACTGGGTCACTACTGTTTATTGATGATGTGACTGCTGATAGAAGTAGCATAATGTGAAGGTCTGTGGGGCTATACAGACCTTCACAGACTACAGGGCTATACTCTGCTCAGATTCAGCCAAACGCTACAAAACTAAATGGCTCATGCTTTACAGTGCTTCACAAATGGATAATGGCCCAAAGCAAACTGCAAAAGCAACCCAGGAGTTTGTTAAGGCAAACAAATGGGATAACCAAGTCAGCCACCTGATCTCATCCAAATAGAGCATGTTTTTGCTTTGGGTAATGTATACAATTACATGTTTAGACCCATGACTAAAATCATCTTGCCATTCTTTGTTTGATTTTCATGCTTTTCGCCCACCTTCTGCGCTCTCATTTATTTTCTGTGCCCCTTAACCTCAGTATCCCCTTGTCATCACCCCTTGTCACTACTGCACCTTTCCAACATATCTATCCTTGCTGATTGTAACTGTTCTATGTAAATCACTTTTTTTTTTTACAATAATGGCAATAATAATAATAAATAAATAAATAATTCTGTAGTCATCCACTTTAGTCGTCTTCTGTGGTCTTCCAAGCCTTTTTGTATTCCTGAGCCGGTCAGTGCATTCCTTCTTTTTGCAATTATAAATAGGATGCTGCAGTATGTAACTACTTCCTAAGAACAGAGTATACCTTGATCACAGACTTCTGCCTTCCTGTGGAGGATAATCTGTGGTGTCTAGCCCCTCTTTATCCACATTTCTTCAAATTTACAGACAGTGAAAAAGTCAAACCCTGTTTTAAAACATCATGACTGCACACTTTAAGATTAGGTTAGGACTGATGTGTTCACGTAAGAGCGTGGCTGCTCCTGTGGCCCATCATAGCAGCTGCACCATCAGCTGCAAAGCCAGAAAACAGTGAGCACATCAAGGATATCACAGACTGCAGTTCAACAAGTTGAAGAAGTTGTAGATCCCACCTTCTGGGGGGGTTTTAAGTTCTGTGTGTTTGACACTCAGCAGTAATATTTCTAGAATTTTTTGTGAGGGTCCTGAAAATATAAATCTTTGCTGTTCTGAATCCTTTTCATGTTTATTTTATTTACTGGAGAACCTAATACTAAGCAAAGGGTAGTACTGTATTTATACTTCAATTAATTACAGAGCAACCAGTATTCTCAATGCCAATGACCCAGGCAATACTAAGCCATAAGAAAACACAGTTTTACCACATATCCCATAGCTCTACCACAAGGCCTATCTGAACCATCGCTCTCCTGTCCTGCTGCCTCCATAATGGTGCACCAGCCACCGCAGAGGCCATGGCTCCAGCTCCAGGCCCCATAGCTCCTCCACCACACTGTTTCTGCCTGCACGGGGAATGAGGGATTAAATATAATGCTCGCATGTCAAGTCTGCAACGCAAGAGAGGGAGCGAGGAGGAAGGAATTTGTCAGAACTCCATAAACGCATACATGGATTTGTCTCCTGATGCCAATGCTCTAAGCGAGGAGAACTTTCTGGAGGCTTGTTGAGCAGAGGGGTGAGAGTAAGCAGGGCTGCTAAACGAGCCCAGGGTTTACACAGAGGCCAGCCAAGCAACAATGATACACTGCACCGGAGGAGAAAGACACAGGGGAACAAGCGAGAAGAAAAGTGGTCGAAAGAAAAGCAGAGAGCCAGAGAGAAAGAGAAAGAAGAGGATAGATAGAACATATTAAACCCCTGCAACTTGAGATATTCTGACTCTCTCTCTTTCTAAATGATCTATCTATCTATCTATCTATCTATCTATCTGGAATCATATACAAAGCAGAATGAGGTAGGATCTGGGAGGCTGTAAGGGAGAATGAGAAAGTAAAGGAGGAGGGAAAGACAGAGGAATTAACAGGACATGCCCACTGAAATTTTCCAGGGTCTCTGCCAGAGAACAGCAAAAAAAAAAAAAAAAGACTGTTCACATGTGGTCCAGCTTCTCTTGAACTGAAGAGAGGAGGCACTGATGAAGAAAAGGGGTGTTAAAGAATGGTAATCGTGGTTTGGATAAGAATTTGGTTTAAATCAGATTACATGGAGCAGAACCCAGACATTTGGCTTGCAGATAGTGGACAGGTGGGTAGTCAGCTTTCCAGGTTAGGGTTAGGTCACTGATAAAGATCACAAGGTAAAACTATCTTGTGGCCTTTATCAGGCTTTTTTTTAATTGAAAACCCAGCTCTATGAGATCCTTATTAAATTTAAAGAGTTAAAAGGCAAGACAGAGGACGAAAATGGACTGGTAGAACTTCCTCTTTGAGCCCCTGCAGCCGTCTCGACTCTTCTGCTCCAGATGATTGTGCGATTGGCCCTGTTGCTCTTGGCTCAGCTGGTGGAAGAGGAGCAGCCTCCAGGGCCAGCCCTCCCCAGCCCTTTTAGCCACTGGGAGGTGAGCTCTGCGGTGGGTGTAAAATACTGTCGGACGGATATATTTCTGCTATGAAATATGGATGTAAGCCTTGTGTGAGCGTGTGCCTGACTGTGCATGTGCATTCGCGTAAGGTTAACTGGAGGTCAACGCTCACTTCGCCGCCAGAGACTTGGCGGCACTCCAGCACTGGGAAAGCAGCAGCAGTGTCTCTTACTCGCTCCCTGTCATCCGTCTTGCTCCTCTTCTTTGTCATCGTCTTCTTCTTGCCAGTGTTACTGGAGTTTGCGTGCAGATAGCATGCAGGGAGCCATTTGGTGTGTATCTGTGTTGAGCTCTGGGCTTAGCACTGTGTGTGTGAGGAGAAATGTGGGCTCGCTGAGCATGAGAAGTGGAGGAAATGAAAAGCCTAACTAGTTCACAAGTGAAACAGGCGTCAGATGAGCCCGAGAGAATGTAAGGGGAGGAAAGTTTTTCCCCATGCACTGCAGATGATTTCAGAAAATGGGGCTGTAAACTGGCCTCTCAGGTATTACTGGTACAGTAAAAGCTAAAAATACAAATAACAGTGACCTCATTAACAAATATGTTACCATTTGAACAGAGGCATGTAGTTCATGTAGTCGTCTGGTTTGGCTCTCTATATCTTCCTTTAGACCAGCAGAAAGAAAATGTCTAAAATGCCTAATTTGCATATTGGGATTTCAGAGAACCTGCAATTCAAGAACATATCAATTTATCAACTGACAAAAGAAAATGTGTAGAAATTTATTTTACATAAAGTATCTCATGAGTTATGAGGTCTGGATAAGCAGCAGAAGCTTGATGGATGCATCTTCAGGTCTTCAGTGTTCAGATCTCTATTGTGGAGATGTATCCAAACTGGCACATATTTCAATAGGCATTACCTCCTTCATTCTTTAGCAAAATCTTGTAATACAAAAAACTGTCTTATTGTAGTGAGGATGCCTTGAAGAAATACACTCAAGCGCCACTTCATTATTTACACCTTGCTTGCTAGTACTGCGCTGGACCCATTGTGCCACAGATTCAACAAGGTGCTGGAAACATTCCTCAGAAATTTTGGTCCACAATGACATGACAGCACCACGCGACTACTGCAGATTTGCCAAATTCTGATCTCACCATCCGAACATCATGGCAGAAAGCGACTCATCAGACCAGGAAAAGTTTCTTATATTGTTCAATTTTGGTGACCCGCTGCGAACTGTAGCCTGATTTTCCTTTTCTTAGCTGACAGCAGTCGCATCCAGGTGATAATTCTAACAGAAAGTTCAATAAATGAGGCAGAATTTAGATGTGAATAACGATGAATTACTTAAAAGTGTTTCTTTTTTCTTTTTTTTTTTTGGGCCAAGATGGCAGCGCGATGGTAGCGTGCGGCCACTCCAGAACCAAGGTGGTGCTTGTTCCCCTGTGATTGTCCATGTTCTGACCCGACGTTCGGGTGTTCGGGCGTTGTGGACGCCGGGACGGTGGTGTTCGTGTTCGTAAGTCGGAGGTTCGAGGACGACCAGACGCCGTTGTAGCTCCGTCCACGGACGAGACTAACTGGCGATCCGGCGGCGTTGTTTTTCATGATCGCTAACTGACGATCCAGCGGCGTTGTATGAACTGCCGGGCAGCGTCCGGGAGCCAAAGTTTTTGGTTTCCGCAGGGAGTATCGTCACGGGACTGATGCTGTGGATTAATGGTTTCTGCAAACTCCGATCTTGGCTTGCTGTGTGGACCGGGACTTCAGTCCTCGGTGTTGCCTGATGCCGGTGGCCGGGGAAGAGGACATCGCAGGCGGGGT